>JAXIVD010001959.1:10000-22500 GCA_036785275.1 Cancer borealis | reverse complement strand
TTTAAGCTGAACACTTTTGTATAGAATCATTTATCCTGTAGGAGTAATATTTTCCCAGTAAAATGAAAAAAACTTTTTCAAATATAATTTTGTTCGTTAATCAAAAACTATTTTAGTTATTTGAAAATGGATTGCAGTTTTATATAGAACTTTTTAAGCTATACACTTTTGTATAGAAGCATTTATCTTCTAGAAGTAATATTTTCGCAGTAAAATGACAAAAACTTTTTCAAAAATAATTTTAGTCGTTAATCAAAAACTATTTGAGTTATTTGAAAATGGATTGCAGTTTTATATAGGACTTTTTGGGCTGAACACCTTTGTATAGAAGCATTTATCCTCTAAAAGTAATATTTTCGCAGTAAAATGACAAAACCTTTTTCAAAAATATTTTTGTTCGTTAATCAAAAACTATTTGAGTTATTTGTAAATGGATTGCAGTTTTATATAGATTTTTTAAAGCTGAACACTTTTGTATAGAAACATTTATCCTCTAGGAGTAATATTTTTGCAGTAAAATGACAAAACCTTTTTCAAATATAATTTTGTTCGTTAATCAAAAACTATTAAAGTTATTTGAAAATGGATTGCAGTTTTATATAGAACTTTTTAAGCTGAACACTTTTGTATAGAAGCATTTATCCTCTAGGAGTAATATTTTCGCAGTAAAATGACAAAAACTTTTTCAAAAATAATTTTGTTTGTTGATCAAAAACTATTTTAGTTATTTGAAAATGGATTGCAGTTTTATATAGAACTTTTTAAGCTGAACACTTTTGTATAGAATCATTTATCCTCTAGGAGTAATATTTTGGCAGTAAAATGACAAAAACTTTTTCAAAAATAATTTTGTTCGTTAATCAAAAACTATTTGAGTTATTTGAAAATGGATTGCAGTTTTCTATAGAAATTTTTAAGCTGAACACTTTTGTATAGAAGCATTTATCCTCTAGGAGTAATATTTTCGCAGTAAAATGACAAAAACTTTTTCAAAAAAATTTTGTACGTCAATCAAAAACTATTTGAGTTATTTGAAAATGGATTGCAGTTTTATATAGAACTTTTTAAGCTGAACACTTTTGTATAGAAGCATTTATCCGCTAGGAGTAATATTTTCGCAGTAAAATGACAAAAACTTTTTCAAAAATAAATTTGAACGTTAATCAAAAATATTTGAGTTATTTAAAAATGGATTGCAGTTTTATATAGAACTTTTAAAGCTGAACACTTTTGTATAGAAGCATTTATCCTCTCGGAGTAATATTTTCGCAGTAAAATGAGAAAAACATTTTGAAAAATAATTTTGTTCGTTAATCAAAAACTATTTGAGTTATTAGAAAATGGATTGCAGTTTTATATAGAACTTTTTAAGCTGAACACATTTGTATAGAAGCATTTATCCTCTAGGAGTAATATTTCCGCAGTAAAATGACAAAACCTTTTTAAAAAATAATTTTGTTCGTTAATCAAAATCTATTTGAGTTATTTGAAAATGGATTGCAGTTTTATATAGAACTTTTTAAGCTGAACACTTGTATAGAAGCATTTATCCTCTCGGAATAATATTTTCGCAGTAAAATGACAAAAACTTTTTCAAAAAAAATTTTGTTCGTTAATCAAAAACTATTTGAGTTATTTGAAAATGGATTGCAGTTTTATATAGATTTTTTTAAGCTGAACACTTTTATATAGAAGCATTTATCCTCTCGGAGTAATATTTTCGCAGTAAAATGACAAAAACTTTTTCAAAAAAAATTTTGTTCGTTAATCAAAAACTATTTGAGTTATTTGAAAATGGATTGCAGTTTTATATAGATTCTTTTAAGCTGAACACTTTTGTATAGAAGCATTTATCCTCTCGGAGTAACATTTTCGCAGTAAAATGAATAAAACTTTTTCAAGAAATTTTTTGTTCGTTAATCAAAAACTATTTGAGTTATTAGAAAATGAATTGCAGTTTTATATAGAACTTTTTAAGCTGAACACTTTTGTATAGAAGCATTTATCCTCTAGGAGTAATATTTCCGCAGTAAAATGACAAAACCTTTTTCAAAAAGAATTTTGTTCGTTAATCAAAATCTATTTGAGTTATTTGAAAATGGATTGCAGTTTTATATAGAACTTTATAAGCTGAACACTTTTGTATAGCAGCATTTATCCTCTCGGAGTAATATTTTCGCAGTAAAATGACAAAAACTTTTTCAAAAAAAATTTTGTTCGTTAATCAAAAACTATTTGAGTTATTTGAAAATAGATTGCAGTTTTATATAGATTTCTTTAAGCTGAACACTTTTATATAGAAGCATTTATCCTCTCGGAGTAATATTTTCGCAGTAAAATGACAAAAACTTTTTCAAAAATAATTTTGTTCGTTAATCAAAAACTATTTGAGTTATTTGAAAAGGGATTGCAGTTTTATATAGATTCTTTTAAGCTGAACACTTTTGTATAGAAGCATTTATCCTTTAGGAGTAATATTTTCGCAGTAAAATGACAAAAACTTTTTCAAAAAAATTTTGTTCGTTAATCAAAAACTATTTGAGTTATTAGAAAATGGATTGCAGTTTCGTATAGAACTTTTTAAGCTGAACACTTTTGTATAGAAGCATTTATCCTCTAGGAGTAATATTTTCGCAGTAAAATGACAAAAACTTTTTCAAAAATAATTTTGTTAGTTGATCAAAAACTATTTTAGTTATTTGAAAATGGATTGCAGTTTTATATAGAACTTTTTAAGCTGAACACTTTTGTATAGAATAATTTATCCTCTAGGAGTAATATTTTCGCAGTAAAATGACAAAAACTTTTTCAAAAATAATTTTGTTCGTTAATCAAAAACTATTTGAGTTATTTGAAAATGGATTGCAGTTTTCTATAGAAATTTTTAAGCTGAACACTTTTGTATAGAAGCATTTATCCTCTAGGAGTAATATTTTCGCAGTAAAATGACAAAAACTTTTTCAAAAATTTTTTTGTACGTCAATCAAAAACTATTTGAGTTATTTGAAAATGGATTGCAGTTTTATATAGAACTTTTTAAGCTGAACACTTTTGTTTAGAAGCATTTATCCTCTCGGAGTAATATTTTCGCAGTAAAATGACAAAAACTTTTTCAAAAATAATTTTGTTCGTTGATCAAAAACTATTTTAGTTATTTGAAAATGGATTGCAGTTTTATATAGAAGTTTTTAAGCTGAACACTTTTGTATAGAATCATTTATCCTCTAGGAGTAATATTTTCGCAGTAAAATGACAAAAACTTTTTCAAAAATAATTTTGTTCGTTAATCAAAAACTATTTGAGTTATTTGAAAATGGATTGCAGTTTTATATAGAACTTTTTAAGCTGAACACTTTTGTATAGAAGCATTTATCCTCTCGGAGTAATATTTTCGCAGTAAAATGACAAAAACTTTTTCAAAAATAATTTTGAACGTTAATCAAAAACTATTTGAGTTATTTAAAAATGGATTGCAGTTTTATATAGAACCTTTAAAGCTGAACACTTTTGTATAGAAGCATTTATCCTCTCGGAGTAATATTTTCGCAGTAAAATGAGAAAAACTTTTTGAAAAATAATTTTGTTCGTTAATCAAAAACTATTTGAGTTATTAGAAAATGGATTGCAGTTTTATATAGAACTTTTTAATCTGAACACTTTTGTATAGAAGCATTTATCCTCTCGGAGTAATATTTTGGCAGTAAAATGACAAAAACTTTTTCAAAAATAATTTTGTTTGTTAATCAAAAACTATTTGAGTTATTTAAAAATGGATTGCAGTTTTATATAGAACTTTTTAAGCTGAACACTTTTGTATAGAAGCATTTATCTTCTAGAAGTAATATTTTCGCAGTAAAATGACAAAAACTTTTTCAAAAAAAATTTTGTACGTTAATCAAAAACTATTTGAGTTATTTGAAAATGGATTGCAGTTTTATATAGAACTGTTTAAGCTGAACAATTTTGTATAGAAGCATTTATCCTCTCGGAGTAATATTTTCGCAGTAAAATGACAAAAACTTTTTCAAAAATAAATTTGAACGTTAATCAAAAACTATTTGTGTTATTTGAAAATGAATTGCAGTTTTATATAGAACTTTTTAATCTGAACACTTTTGTATAGAAGCATTTATCCTCTCGGAGTAATATTTTGGCAGTAAAATGACAAAAACTTTTTCAAAAATAATTTTGTTTGTTAATCAAAAACTATTTGAGTTATTTAAAAATGGATTGCAGTTTTATATAGAACTTTTTAAGCTGAACACTTTTGTATAGAAGCATTTATCTTCTAGAAGTAATATTTTCGCAGTAAAATGACAAAAACTTTTTCAAAAATAATTTTGTACGTTAATCAAAAACTATTTGAGTTATTTGAAAATGGATTGCAGTTTTATATAGAACTTTTTAAGCTGAACACTTTTGTATAGAAGCATTTATCCTCTCGGAGTAATATTTTGGCAGTAAAATGACAAAAACTTTTTCAAAAATAAATTTGAAGGTTAATCAAAAACTATTTGGGTTATTTGAAAATGAATTGCAGTTTTATATAGAACTATTTAAGCTGAACACTTTTCTATAGAAGCATTTATCCTCTCGGAGTAATATTTTGGCAGTAAAATGACAAAAACTTTTTCAAAAATAATTTTGTTTGTTAATCAAAAACTATTTGAGTTATTTAAAAATGGATTGCAGTTTTATATAGAACTTTTTAAGCTGAACACTTTTGTATAGAAGCATTTATCCTCTCGGAGTAATATTTTCGCAGTAAAATGACAAAAACTTTTTCAAAAATAAATTTGAACGTTAATCAAAAAATATTTGAGTTATTTAAAAATGGATTGCAGTTTTCTATAGAACTTTTTAAGCTGAACACTTTTGTATAGAAGCATTTATCCTCTCGGAGTAATATTTTGGCAGTAAAATGACAAAAACCTTTTCAAAAATAAATTTGAACGTTAATCAAAAACTATTTGGGTTATTTGAAAATGGATTGCAGTTTTATATAGAACTTTTTAATCTGAACACTTTTGTATAGAAGCATTTATCCTCTCGGAGTAATATTTTGGCAGTAAAATGACAAAAACTTTTTCAAAAATAATTTTCTTTGTTAATCAAAAACTATTTGAGTTATTTAAAAATGGATTGCAGTTTTATATAGAACTTTTTAAGCTGAACAATTTTGTATAGAAGCATTTATCTTCTAGAAGTAATATTTTCGCAGTAAAATGACAAAAACTTTTTCAAAAATAATTTTGTACGTTAATCAAAAACTATTTGAGTTATTTAAAAATGGATTGCAGTTTTATATAGAACTTTTTAAGCTGAACACTTTTGTATAGAAGCATTTATCCTCTCGGAGTAATATTTTGGCAGTAAAATGACAAAAACTTTTTCAAAAATAAATTTGAACGGTAATCAAAAACTATTTGGGTTATTTGAAAATGGATTGCAGTTTTATATAGAACTTTTTAAGCTGAACACTTTTGTATAGAAGCATTTATCCTCTCGGAGTAATATTTTGGCAGTAAAATGACAAAAACTTTTTCAAAAATAATTTTGTTTGTTAATCAAAAACTATTTGAGTTATTTAAAAATGGATTGCAGTTTTATATAGAACTTTTTAAGCTGAACACTTTTGTATAGGAGCATTTATCTTCTAGAAGTAATATTTTCGCAGTAAAATGACAAAAACGTTTTCAAAAATAATTTTGTATGTTAATCAAAAACTATTTGAGTTATTTGAAAATGGATTGCAGTTTTATATAGAACTTTTTAAGCTGAACACTTTTGTATAGAAGCATTTATCCTCTCGGAGTAATATTTTCGCAGTAAAATGACAAAAACTTTTTCAAAAATAATTTTGAACGTTAATCAAAAACTATTTGAGTTATTTAAAAATGGATTGCAGTTTTATATAGAACTTTTTAAGCTGAACACTTTTGTATAGAAGCATTTATCCTCTCGGAGTAATATTTTGGCAGTAAAATGACAAAAAACTTTTTCAAAAATAATTTTGTTTGTTAATCAAAAACTATTTGAGTTATTTAAAAATAGATTGCGGTTTTATATAGAACTTTTTAAGCTGAACACTTTTGTATAGAAGCATTTATCTTCTAGAAGTAATATTTTCGCAGTAAAATGACAAAAACTTTTTCAAAAATAATTTTGTACGTTAATCAAAAACTATTTGAGTTTTATAAAAATGGATTGCAGTTTTATATAGAACTTTTTAAGCTGAACACTTTTGTATAGAAGCATTTATCTTCTAGAAGTAATATTTTCGCAGTAAAATGACAAAAACTTTTTCAAAAATAATTTTGTACGTTAATCAAAAACTATTTGAGTTATTTAAAAATGGATTGCAGTTTTATATAGAACTTTTTAAGCTGAACACTTTTGTATAGAAGCATTTATCCTCTCGGAGTAATATTTTGGCAGTAAAATGACAAAAACTTTTTCAAAAATAAATTTGAACGGTAATCAAAAACTATTTGGGTTATTTGAAAATGGATTGCAGTTTTATATAGAACTTTTTAAGCTGAACACTTTTGTATAGAAGCATTTATCCTTTCGGAGTAATATTTTGGCAGTAAAATGACAAAAACTTTTTCAAAAATAAATTTGAACGTTAATCAAAAACTATTTGGGTTATTTGAAAATGGATTGCAGTTTTATATAGAAATTTTTAATCTGAACACTTTTGTATAGAAGCATTTATCCTCTCGGAGTAATATTTTGGCAGTAAAATGACAAAAACTTTTTCAAAAATAATTTTGTTTGGTTAATCAAAAACTATTTGAGTTATTTAAAAATGGATTGCAGTTTTATATAGAACTTTTTAAGCTGAATAATTTTGTATAGAAGCATTTATCTTCTAGAAGTAATATTTTCGCAGTAAAATGACAAAAACTTTTTCAAAAATAATTTTGTACGTTAATCAAAAACTATTTGAGTTATTTAAAAATGGATTGCAGTTTTCTATAGAACTTTTTAAGCTGAACACTTTTGTATAGAAGCATTTATCCTCTCGGAGTAATATTTTGGCAGTAAAATGACAAAAACTTTTTCAAAAATAATTTTGTTTGTTAATCAAAAACTATTTGAGTTATTTAAAAATGGATTTCAGTTTCATATAGAACTTTTTAAGCTGAACACTTTTATATAGAAGCATTTATCTTCTAGAAGTAATATTTTCGCAGTAAAATGACAAAAACTTTTTCAAAAATAATTTTGTACGTTAATCAAAAACTATTTGAGTTATTTGAAAATGGATTGCAGTTTTATATAGAACTTTTTAAGCTGAACACTTTTGTATAGAGGCATTTATCCTCTCGGAGTAATATTTTGGCAGTAAAATGACAAAAACTTTTTCAAAAATAAATTTGAACGTTAATCAAAAACTATTTGAGGTATTTAAAAATGGATTGCAGTTTTATATAGAACTTTTTAAGCTGAACACTTTTGTATAGAAGCATTTATCCTCTCGGAGTAATATTTTGGCAGTAAAATGACAAAAACTTTTTCAAAAATAATTTTGTTTGTTAATCAAAAACTATTTGAGTTATTTAAAAATGGATTGCAGTTTTATATAGAACTTTTTGAGCTGAACACTTTTGTATTGAAGCATTTATCTTCTAGAAGTAATATTTTGGCAGTAAAATGACAAAAACTTTTTCAAAAATAATTTTGTTTGTTAATCAAAAACTATTTGAGTTATTTAAAAATGGATTTCAGTTTTATATAGAACTTTTTAAGCTGAACACTTTTGTATAGAAGCATTTATCTTCTAGAAGTAATATTTTCGCAGTAAAATGACAAAAACTTTTTCAAAAATAATTTTGTACGTTAATCAAAAACTATTTGAGTTATTTGAAAATGGATTGCAGTTTTATATAGAATTTTTTAAGCTGAACACTTTTGTATAGAAGCATTTATCCTCTCGGAGTAATATTTTCGCATTAAAATGACAAAAACTTTTTCAAAAATAAATTTGAACGTTAATCAAAAACTATTTGAGTTATTTAAAAATGGATAGCAGTTTTATATAGAACTTTTTAAGCTGAACACTTTTGTATAGAAGCATTTATCCTCTCGGAGTAATATTTTGGCAGTAAAATGACAAAAACTTTTTCAAAAATAAATTTGAACGTTAATCAAAAACTATTTGGGTTATTTAAAAATGGATTGCAGTTTTATATAGAACTTTTTAAGCTGAACACTTTTGTATAGAAGCATTTATCCTCTCGGAGTAATATTTTGGCAGTAAAATGACAAAAACTTTTTCAAAAAAAATTTTGTTTGTTAATCAAAAACTATTTGAGTTATTTAAAAATGGATTTCAGTTTTATATAGAACTTTTTAAGCTGAACACTTTTGTATAGAAGCATTTATCTTCTAGAAGTAATATTTTCGCAGTAAAATGACAAAAACTTTTTCAAAAATAATTTTGTACGTTAATCAAAAACTATTTGAGTTATTTGAAAATGGATTGCAGTTTTATATAGAACTTTTTAAGCTGAACACTTTTGTATAGAATCATTTATCCTCTAGGAGTAATATTTTCGCAGTAAAATGACAAAAAGTTTTTCAAAAATAAATTTGAACGTAAATCAAAAACTATTAGAGTTATTTAAAAATGGATTACAGTTTTATATAGAACTTTTTAAGCTGAACACTTTTGTATAGGAGCATTTATCTTCTAGAAGTAATATTTTCGCAGTAAAATGACAAAAACGTTTTCAAAAATAATTTTGTATGTTAATCAAAAACTATTTGAGTTATTTGAAAATGGATTGCAGTTTTATATAGAACTTTTTAAGCTGAACACTTTTGTATAGAAGCATTTATCCTCTCGGAGTAATATTTTCGCAGTAAAATGACAAAAACTTTTTCAAAAATAATTTTGAACGTTAATCAAAAACTATTGGAGTTATTTAAAAATGGATTGCAGTTTTATATAGAACTTTTTAAGCTGAACACTTTTGTATAGAAGCATTTATCCTCTCGGAGTAATATTTTGGCAGTAAAATGACAAAAACTTTTTCAAAAATAATTTTGTTTGTTAATCAAAAACTATTTGAGTTATTTAAAAATAGATTGCAGTTTTATATAGAACTTTTTAAGCTGAACACTTTTGTATAGAAGCATTTATCTTCTAGAAGTAATATTTTCGCAGTAAAATGACAAAAACTTTTTCAAAAAAAATTTTGTATGTTAATCAAAAACTATTTGAGTTATTTAAAAATGGATTGCAGTTTTATATAGAACTTTTTAAGCTGAACACTTTTATATAGAAGCATTTATCCTCTCGGAGTAATATTTTGGCAGTAAAATGACAAAAACTTTTTCAAAAATAATTTTCTATGTTAATCAAAAACTATTTGAGTTATTTAAAAATGGATTTCAGTTTTATATAGAACTGTTTAAGCTGAACACTTTTGTATAGAAGCATTTATCTTCTAGAAGTAATATTTTCGCAGTAAAATGACAAAAACTTTTTCAAAAATAATTTTGTACGTTAATCAAAAACTATTTGAGTTATTTGAAAATGGATTGCAGTTTTATATATAACTTTTTAAGCTGAACACTTTTGTATAGAAGCATTTATCCTCTCGGAGTAATATTTTGGCAGTAAAATGACAAAAACTTTTTCAAAAATAAATTTGAACGTTAATCAAAAAATATTTGAGTTATTTAAAAATGGATTTCAGTTTTATATAGAACTTTTTAAGCTGAACACTTTTGTATAGAAGCATTTATCCTCTCGGAGTAATATTTTGGCAGTAAAATGACAAAAACTTTTTCAAAAATAAATTTGAACGTTAATCAAAAACTATTTGGGTTATTTCAAAATGGATTGCAGTTTTATATAGAACTTTTTAATCTGAACACTTTTGTACAGAAGCATTTATCCTCTCGGAGTAATATTTTGGCAGTAAAATGACAAAAACTTTTTCAAAAATAATTTTGTTTGTTAATCAAAAACTATTTGAGTTATTTAAAAATGGATTGCAGTTTTATATAGAACTTTTTAAGCTGAACACTTTTGTATTGAAGCATTTATCTTCTAGAAGTAATATTTTGGCAGTAAAATGACAAAAACTTTTTCAAAAATAATTTTGTTTGTTAATCAAAAACTATTTGAGTTATTTAAAAATGGATTTCAGTTTTATATAGAACTTTTTAAGCTGAACACTTTTGTATAGAAGCATTTATCTTCTAGAAGTAATATTTTCGCAGTAAAATGACAAAAACTTTTTCAAAAATAATTGTGTACGTTAATCAAAAACTATTTGAGTTATTTGAAAATGGATTGCAGTTTTATATAGAATTTTTTAAGCTGAACACTTTTGTATAGAAGCATTTATCCTCTCGGAGTAATATTTTCGCAGTAAAATGACAAAAACTTTTTCAAAAATAAATTTGAACGTTAATCAAAAACTATTTGGGTTATTTGAAAATGGATTGCAGTTTTGTATAGAACTTTTTAATCTGAACACTTTTGTATAGAAGCATTTATCCTCTCCGAGTAATATTTTGGCAGTAAAATGACAAAAACTTTTTCAAAAATAATTTTGTTTGTTAATCAAAAACTATTTGAGTTATTTAAAAATGGATTGCAGTTTTATATAGAACTTTTTAAGCTGAACACTTTTGTATTGAAGCATTTATCTTCTAGAAGTAATATTTTGGCAGTAAAATGACAAAAACTTTTTCAAAAATAATTTTGTTTGTTAATCAAAAACTATTTGAGTTATTTAAAAATGGATTTCAGTTTTATATAGAACTTTTTAAGCTGAACACTTTTGTATAGAAGCATTTATCTTCTAGAAGTAATATTTTCGCAGTAAAATGACAAAAACTTTTTCAAAAATAATTTTGTACGTTAATCAAAAACTATTTGAGTTATTTGAAAATGGATTGCAGTTTTATATAGAATTTTTTAAGCTGAACACTTTTGTATAGAAGCATTTATCCTCTCGGAGTAATATTTTCGCATTAAAATGACAAAAACTTTTTCAAAAATAAATTTGAACGTTAATCAAAAACTATTTGAGTTATTTAAAAATGGATTGCAGTTTTATTTAGAACTTTTTAAGCTGAACACTTTTGTATAGAAGCATTTATCCTCTCGGAGTAATATTTTGGCAGTAAAATGACAAAAACTTTTTCAAAAATAAATTTGAACGTTAATCAAAAACTATTTGGGTTATTTAAAAATGGATTGCAGTTTTATATAGAACTTTTTAAGCTGAACACTTTTGTATAGAAGCATTTATCCTCTCGGAGTAATATTTTGGCAGTAAAATGACAAAAACTTTTTCAAAAAAAATTTTGTTTGTTAATCAAAAACTATTTGAGTTATTTAAAAATGGATTTCAGTTTTATATAGAACTTTTTAAGCTGAACACTTTTGTATAGAAGCATTTATCTTCTAGAAGTAATATTTTCGCAGTAAAATGACAAAAACTTTTTCAAAAATAATTTTGTACGTTAATCAAAAACTATTTGAGTTATTTGAAAATGGATTGCAGTTTTATATAGAACTTTTTAAGCTGAACACTTTTGTATAGAATCATTTATCCTCTAGGAGTAATATTTTCGCAGTAAAATGACAAAAAGTTTTTCAAAATTAAATTTGAACGTAAATCAAAAACTATTAGTTATTTAAAAATGGATTACAGTTTTATATAGAACTTTTTAAGCTGAACACTTTTGTATAGGAGCATTTATCTTCTAGAAGTAATATTTTCGCAGTAAAATGACAAAAACGTTTTCAAAAATAATTTTGTATGTTAATCAAAAACTATTTGAGTTATTTGAAAATGGATTGCAGTTTTATATAGAACTTTTTAAGCTGAACACTTTTGTATAGAAGCATTTATCCTCTCGGAGTAATATTTTCGCAGTAAAATGACAAAAACTTTTTCAAAAATAATTTTGAACGTTAATCAAAAACTATTTGAGTTATTTAAAAATGGATTGCAGTTTTATATAGAACTTTTTAAGCTGAACACTTTTGTATAGAAGCATTTATCCTCTCGGAGTAATATTTTGGCAGTAAAATGACAAAAACTTTTTCAAAAATAATTTTGTACGTTAATCAAAAACTATTTGAGTTATTTGAAAATGGATTGCAGTTTTATATAGAATTTTTTAAGCTGAACACTTTTGTATAGAAGCATTTATCCTCTCGGAGTAATATTTTCGCATTAAAATGACAAAAACTTTTTCAAAAATAAATTTGAACGTTAATCAAAAACTATTTGAGTTATTTAAAAATGGATTGCAGTTTTATATAGAACTTTTTAAGCTGAACACTTTTGTGTAGAAGCATTTATCCTCTCGGAGTAATATTTTGGCAGTAAAATGACAAAAACTTTTTCAAAAATAAATTTGAACGTTAATCAAAAACTATTTGGGTTATTTAAAAATGGATTGCAGTTTTATATAGAACTTTTTAAGCTGAACACTTTTGTATAGAATCATTTATCCTCTAG
>JAXIVD010001958.1:22500-70705 GCA_036785275.1 Cancer borealis | reverse complement strand
CATAATGTTATCATCGTCACGTATAGTTATGTCCTAATACATGATGATGTATTCATAATTCAAAAACGCCAGAGTGATGATTATGTAGAATGTGTGCTTCACATAAACATTTTTGGAACGTAAAACGCAATAAAATCAAACCAACATCATGGACAACTTAATAATTTCTTAGTGTTACTTCAGCATCCTAGGTTGTAACATTATTTTTTTATTCTACGTGTAATTCAGTTATGTGAGTGGCGTCTTGTGGTAGTACATATGGAGTGATAAAGGTGGAAATTATAGGACGAAAGATGATTGGAGTGTGTCGTCCATGGTAGTTAATATTAGACATCTTTTATGGTGTAGGGATACGTCTCCAACACGAGTCTATCCTGGGTTGTAACCACATCATAGTAGTGTACGATATCTACACTATTTTACAATGTCAAATATATACAAAACCCATCACATATTATAAAATCAAATATACAAAACAGCACATAATTAAAAAATACATATCATGAGCTATAATAATACTTTAACACTATGATTGGGTTTGTATTAGTAAAAAAGTTTATATTTTTTAAATAAGTAAGTAAATTATTTGCAGCTGATTTTTTCTTCCCTTCGTCAGCCTAAGCAAGCCTCCGTTTTAGGACTTTTCTCTTCTCATTGTATTTGTGCGTTGTAGTGAGCGAGGCATTGGCACCCACTCACCCTCTACCACCTACTCCACACATTACACCACCACTCCACTACTCCACCATTTTATTCCACCCTCCAACCCTGTGGACTAAGGAAAAGCCTGAAGATTGCTGCTGTCCCCAAGAAATTCAGGCAATATTAGCCGTCTACTTGGAATACTAAACTCATTTATATGTTAACTAATACCTCTCTTGTGTATAGATGCTATATAAAGCTAGATGAAGAAAATAGGTGACTGAGAGAGGAAAATGGAGGGGAGAAAGCAGTTTTTTCCTATTTCTTGGTGTATTAGGCGTGTAGATTACTTACTGTGAAGAGAAAAATTATAAGAGTGGATTGGAAACTGTGTGTGTGTGTGTGTGTGTGTGTGTGTGGTGAAATAATTTATTGGAATTTATTTGATATAAGTTTGAGTGGACCATTAATTAGTATGTGCCTTATCTAAACTTCAAGTGTAATATTATATATGATATAAATATCTATATCTATCTAAGTGTAGTAATTAAGACATTGAATAAAGCCCATTCCAACATTTTAAAGAGAGAGAGAGAGAGAATAAGAGAGAGAGAGGAGTAGAGCGAGAGAGGAGGAGAGAGAGAGAGAGAGAATGTGTAAGTCGTTTTAGAAGGAAAATACATAATTATATGTAATAAAAAAATGAGATGATATAAGATTGGGAGCATTGCAGTGAAGAGTGAAAGATTGGAGTGAGTTAAGGGAAGGAGTGTGTGATAAGATGAATAGCACTTCTTTAACGTGTACTGTATTCAACTTAGTAGTAAGTGAGTGAGGGCCATTGAACCCGCAACTCAAATGTTACAAGACGCCTCTGTATATACTCCAAACAAACATACAAACTCGTGTTCAATAGTCAACATTTTTTTTCTTTAGATGAGAGAGAGAGAAGGGATGTAAATATTTTTAGAACGCTTTACTTTACATAATGTAATATAGAATTTATGTAAGTTCCCGTTTGAGATTGTGGTGCTTTTAAATTATTAGTAAAAATTGTTGAATGTGTAGATAGTGAAATTTGAAAGTACTAGATGAATTTAAGATTACGATAAGTAGCACTTTTTTGATAGATGTGGATTAGATAACAAATAAACATGATATATAATTGTCTCTCCCACACCACACACACACACACACACACACTGAACCCACACAACACACACACAGACACTTTACTATTCCTTGTCTACTATTCAAATTAAACACTAGAAAGGTATTAAAACCATCTATTAATGATAAATATTGTATAAAAAAATGACACCCAGATTACAAATAAAACAAAAAAAGGGTAGAATGAAGAAATTTTGGATAGACGATTGACAAGAAAGAAATAGATTATGTGAATGAAAATAGTTATGAGAATGAGAGAAGAAGAAGTGCATTATTAAGATTATTAAGAGTGATATCGACCTTAAAAATGTAGGACAAAAATATGTAATAATGAATAATAATTCAATGGGAAGGAAACATAAGGAATTATGAATGAATAATGATGAACAGAAGCAAAGAGAAGTTAGAGAATATTTACTACTTGTGTATACTTGTGGTGATCGAGTTTAGGATGATCAACCAGGGTCAACTTGTGTTCCACGCTAGCCACAACACTTGTCCTTATTTCTTTGTAAGTTTAGGTGTCAATAATGGGTACTGACACAACACTCCTGACTGTGGACTGTGTGCCACTGGAGGCTCGTGTGGCAGTTGTTTCACGAACAACATCCAACTGTCTCTTGAAAGCCTCTATGCTGCATTTTGTGGAAAAAGTGCAAAAATTATATAGTATATATATATATATATATATATATTATATATTAATATATATATATATATATATATATATATCCGTACAACCTACAAATTACCTATATTGTGCAAAAATTAGATTAGAGAATGAAAAATGATATAGATTGTACAAAAATGACATGTGCTAGTGCAAAACATTATATAGATAGTGTAAAAACCATATAGATTAGTGCAAAAATTTATATACGATAGTGTAAAAATGATATAGATAAAGCAACAATTAGATAGAGAGTAGTATACAAGATTGAGTCTAATGGAAAAATTAAATGGAATGTTAGAATTGATTAAATAGTAGTATGAGGTTCCACTGTATAATAAAATAGTATTGTTACGATGGGGGATATTGGTGAGAATGTTTCGCGGGTTTTGGGGAGAAGACGCGGGATTTGAGGAGTGTCACGGTCGCCTCCTGGCACCTGAGGATAAGTGGGATAACGTCCTTTGTTCAAGGGAAGACGTGAGGGTGAAGGGGGTATATATAGAAGGATATGGTTCAGTAACGGACAATGAGGATTGGGAGTACTGTGGTTTTTCTCATCCCTGCCCGGATGTCAGTAGGTCACAGTGTGTCGAGTACGTGAAGATGGTGGTGGTTACGTGGTAAAGGCAAGGTAAACCTCCACCTTTTTCATTACGTAACAGTATAATGGAGCCTAGGATATTGGATACCTTTCAAGCTAGGATATAGACTAATGTATGGATGTAAATGATAAGAAACAAAAGATATAGAAAAAGAAAGAAAGATATGATTCCTGCAGCAAATTAGAACAGGTAAGTACTAGAATGTGTTGAATACACGAGGACTAAATAAAGATAATGTGATTAATAATTACTTAATTGAAATGTAATATTGAGTAAATAGTGGAATAAAACTGGATATAGATGTATGGATAGACTGAGATGATAATTATTAAGATTTGAAAGAGTGCATGGAAAAAAAATATTAAAAAATTTATAAATTAAATAAATGTACTTGGGTATTATATTATTTCATTCTTATAATCTCTTACACGACCTACCATTATGAAAGAGGAGTAACTTGAATTACAAAGCAAATCACCTATAATATAGATAATGATATAAAATACACCAACTGGATTACAAGGGAAAATGAGCAGCAACTAGAAATGCAGATAATCCCGATCTTAACACCCACGGGTAATGTGTTTACTCTTGTCAACCTTGTAACGTGTCCTTCCCTCAAGCCTCCTGTCATCCCTTGTACCCTTCTTCACACACACACTCTCAACGATGCCCAAGCTGCCTCAGAAGAAGTAAATTTACCGGCAGAGAGCTCCACACCAACCCCATGGAAGTCCCACAACTTTGACATAGTAAGGATAAAGTGTGGCTGGCGGTAGTGGTGGTGATGTGTATGTAATAGTAATAATAATAATAATAATATATTTCGGTAAAATTTTACATACCTTCACCATAATGGGCGTCTGTTTACAAAATCACATGGCAGTGAATGTAAACATAACAACAACAACAACATGGTGGGGGTTTGAATAAAGAGGATACGAGGGAGGGGGAAATTCAGTAAATATACCGAAGAAGTTATATGTATTCTTGTACATTACGAAAAGTTAGTTATGTATATCCAGGTTGTATTCTAGTGAAGATGTAACATTTTTTTGTTATAATATTCGTGTCTGACCTCAGGTGTTGACCTTATCCTTGGTCCCCACAGTCCAGTATGCCGGCTGAGATGGACTCGGAAAGAGCACTGTATCCCAAGCAGTTGCAGGGAAGGGAGTGCAAGAGGTGGAGTTTGCAGACATAAGGTTGTGGCTTATGGAGGGCTAGCTAGGTGAGGACAAAAAATTTTATTTATTTAATTATTTATTATGCTATTTGGAGAACTGGCCAAGGACAATAAAAAATTATATAAAAAAGTGCTTTGATTGCCGTTTCCTAAAGATGAAAGAGTAATAAAAAAATAGTGATATATTACTATACAAGGGAAAATATATTTTTACATTTATTTGATTATTTATTGACGACCATACAGTACTGGACATCATATAATTGCTTTTTGTTCTATGGTTCATAATAGTTTTATTAAAATATTTTCTCATGTATATATTGTTTGTTTATGTTGTGTGATTTTTTTTTTTTTTTACCTTTGAAGATAGAAACCAGTGTAGGAAGATGGCCCCAAGATATAATGGGTCACAATCTTGATTATTACTTATTTTTCATAATATTCTTTATATTCAAGTTTTTATAAATTTTTTTACGTTCAATTACAACTTAATAATTGTTAATTTTCATAATTTTTCCTTTATATCCAAGTATTTTTTTAATGTATTTTTAGTTCATCACAAACTTAAATTATTACTTCATTTTCAACTTTTACTTTATATTCAATTTTTTATATAATTTTTTTCAGTTCATTACAACTAATAATATTGTTCATTTTCATAACTTTCCTAATAAATCCAAGTTTTCTTTTTCTCTTCAGTTTTTGTACATACAAAGTTGTTTGAATTGGTATCGTTACAGTTAGAAACATTTTAATACTACAAAACATATACATATTTTTTGTAATGAAGGAAATGTGGTCATAGGTAATAAGAAGAACATAAAAAAGAACATAAAATAACAATATAGTAGTACGTGTGAATAATTAAACAGATTATTACATTATTATTATTATTAATTTTACCTTACACCCCACCTTAATTTACTCTTAAATTTAAATAGTTTCATCCTACTAAGTGTTATTTATTTCTTTAAAACAGATTATTACTTTATTACTATTATTTTACCTCAAACCACTACCTTTACTTTTACATTGTTCCATCTAACTAATAATTATTTTCTTCTTCATTCTTTTACTTATAGTGTCTTGGCTCAAGTGTTTACCGATAGCTTGATGCTTGGGATGGACGATCAGAGTGAAGGTTTCGGACTTTGTCATCGACCTGCATCCAGGGTCTGCGAGAGGAGAAGAAGGAGGTGCCGGGAGGTTACCAAGAACATTGCTTTGCCTCAGGTACCAATGCTATGAATTACTTGCCTAACTATTTTGAGAAAGGAGCAGGTCAGATATGCACTTCAAGAATCCTATAATGTGGAATTCATGATTGTGTTGTGAATAATGATTTTGATGATAATATATACTTTTATTTAGTCTTTTGTGTAATATAGAAAAGAAACTTTGCTTTGGATTGGGCTCTTATCGTCTTTCTTAAGGAACATACATATAAAACTACATTGCAACATATTTACACATTTCTACACATTTTTTGAGGGAGAATATGATTTTTATACGTTTATATTATTTTACCCATAAATTCATTGAGTTTAAGAAGTGAATATGTTTAACTAGGAGCTTAGGAAAGTATTGAGCTTGCATGAAATTACTAAAATGTAGTATTAATTTAATTCTAACCATTTTTTCCCCACTTTCAGCTGTAGTAAGATGTTCTTCACTGTTCCCTGTACCCACACTTCAAGAGAGCCCAAACATAAATGGAGGATCATTAACTCTGCACTTCTGGCTGAGTATTCATACATGCTTGCGTCAAGGGCTCTGTTTTCACTCTTAAAGACATGGTTATCATTATCACTTATTTGTTGGTGTTTGGTGGTGACGTAATCTAAACCTGTTCAAAGCACAGCTCTCTAACCTTTATAGTAGTTTATAGCAAAACTACATTGAGAGCAGGTTATTGAAATGGTGTAAAACTGCTTTTTGAACCATAAAAGCATAAACTTAGCAGTGAGCTTGTTTTGAAATTTTGAATGAGAATATAATCAAAATATTATATCTCGTAAGAATATTTTTGTTGTTGTATAAGTAATGAAATACAAAGAACTCTGCAGTCTTGACCCACTCCATATAATAACATTAATTAACCATTAGTTAATGAAATAGTGTAGGGATGCAGCAACCCACACTGTCCACTACACTTGTGGATGGAGGCAGGCAGTGTGGTTAGCCATGCAGCCAACACTCACACATGGGCTCAAAATGTGTATTGAATTTTCCTGCGTATTGTAGGCTATTAAAAGGAACCTCTGATGTCTGCGCTTGCTCCTTTTTGCATTAACTAACTAAGAATTATACTGAAAGGAACAAGAGTGGAGGGCTGGGAAGACGGAGTGAGGGGAAGTGTGTTGGGTGATGTGGTTCAAAGGAGTGATGCCGCTAGATCTGGAACAAATATTTTACATTAGTCTAACTTAACATACAACAAGTGCTTTTGGGAGGATATAGAGGGAAAAATAAGTATTATTTCTTAAACTTATGTTATGTTCTCTCTTAAGTATGTGAAGTGGCAATGAGGGTTTGATGTTAGGACAAAGAAAGGATCACACATACTCCTCACACACTCACACCTCATCTCCATTACATTGAATCTCCTCTCCACCCTCTTTCCAAACTACATGTTTCAGTGTTATTGGCTCCGTTTCAGTACTCCTATTATACTGTAGAAATCCTTTAATTTCGACTCCTCAATACCTCGGCCAACCGATGGTTTGGATTATATTAAAGAACTGGTTCAATTTCAGGAAATTCGGGATAAGAAATATGAGATAAATTCATAAAAAAGTTATGAGGAAAATTGGTGAAATTAATTTTTCCAACACAATGGCCATACAACCCACGATGGCCTGTCCTGTCCTTCCCTTATTAGTTGTTCCAATGTTTACTCACGGATAACTTAGTTAAAGTAGTGAAGGTTTTGATCGGCCCCGTCATGACAGAAAGGCAGGTGTAGAATTTCATTTATTTTTGCTGCCTGCAACTATATACTTATCAGTGATGCCTTATCTTGTATATTATCTTGTGTAATGCAAAGTATTTACTTAATTAAAGTTTTTGTTACTTGCTTTTATAGTTTATACAACATTAGCATTAATGTTGTGGTGTGTGTGAGCGGTGATATGTATGTTTTCAGGGCCTAGTGTACACCGTCCTGGATGTCAAGGACCTTCATGAGTGGATGGTTTCATCACTTCACTCAACATCCATTATTTGTTAGATAGAATGACAGAACGTGATCTGGTGAGTTATAAACAACTCTCAGTTTCTGTATCAATCCATCTATCTATGTATACCTGACACCCTGCTCCCAAGAACCCCCTTCCCCCCCTCAAGATGATTGTCTGACAATACAGCATAAGAATAAAGTTGATAAGTGTTGTTAAGCATCAACCAAGTATGATTTACTACAATAGTTTTAAGTTTGAGAACAATGAATTTTATATGTAATCATTACCCAGGAATTTTGATGCTTTAATAACAGGCAGACGGACACAGGTATTGGACCACTTGTTTTGACAGCTCTGAGGAGGGACAGAAGGTGTCGCGCAACCAAGGAGATAAAGTTTCCTTGCAAGTGTTCCAGAGAGTGAGTGGACCAGAGCAAGCATAAGTACTTGAATAAACCTGACTCGGGTATGTGACCAAATTGTGACTCGGCTCTAGAATTTTTTTTTGTTACTGTTGTTATGGAAGGGAAATGGATCAATGTAGAACGGATTGAAAGAACATGGCAAGTGTGTGGTCGCACTTAACATGTGAGGAATAATTGACACAGATAACCAGTCAGGAATGGACAAAGGATTAGACCCACCCTCTTCTTATTAAAGTGTATTGGAAAGTTATATTTCTTGTAGTCTTAATATTGTTGCTAGAAATTTGCATGCAACAGGTTGAAAGTTTGTAGATATTTGAAGTTGAATTACTTATTAAGCTTTTTAAGTCACAAGTGAATGCTCATTGCTGTGTTTTCTGTGTATATATAAGTTTTGTTCCGTTCCAAGCATTATTTATGAGGTCATGTTTGCCTCACGTTCACAACGTGTTGACCTTTTCTGCCGTGCGCCCAACGCTGTGCATTACAGAGGTACGCGCTGTTGTGTGCCGTCCACACAACGGCACCACTATGTGCCGTACCTTCAGTTGCCTTTAGTTTTTCAACATGGACCACACTAGACCAACTTGCTCTTCCTTTATTACTTATATTTAAAAGGGAAAACAACTTTCACAATGGCAGGAAATGTAGCATAGTATTAACGTTGCAGACTTGTGATGGGAGCTTTGTTACTTCGTATTCAGGAGCTCACAAGTGACGGGCAAAACTTTTCCTAGGCTTTTATCCAGGAGAAACTGGTCGGAGTCCTGAACCAGACTGATTAATAATTCAAAGTCTATATCAACTCCCTTCACACCTGTCATGAACCACCCGTTGTCACCACGCGGCCCATTTGATGCACGTGATTATGACAAATTGAGGCAAGTGAAGTAACGTCACCTTGGACTTGAGATCGTGAAAGGTGACAGTGTGAAATGCGTCCCATAGCGTTGCCATGTATATTTCACACTGTCACATGCGGCACTTCGTTGTAGTTGGCATCAAATGGACGTCGTAGCCGTGGTGACAAGTGGTGGTTGTGGAACGTGCGAAAGCGTTTTAATGGGTTAATTGACGATGTGGCGCGCATGGCGAAAAGTACAAGACGTGTGCAAGAGAATCTTAAGGTAGGGATGTAGGAGCTAACAAACCTTCAAGTAGTTATTGATTGATTTTTTAAGTTGAGAATAAGACCACACAACATTAAGGGGACAATATAAACTCATTGTTCTTTCATGTCATTTTAATGTTGTAAATTTATCAATCATGTAAACATTCTCAGATCACTGTCATCCAAATATACATACCATATCAAGTAGCAGAACTTGCCTTACACTTGCTTTCATTCTGTATAAACTCTAACTTCACACACAACCAGGTACACCATCAACATAAATACTCCAATATATCAGAGCAAATGTTCAATACAAAATCAGCAGCACTTCAATTTTTACAGGATATGATACAAACATCAGTGGACTTGGATCAATGGATGTCCAGCTTATTATTTACACAATGAAGGTTGTTGTGGCAGGCGGTGGTACCTGTCATCACTCAACACTCTCAACTCACCTGCTGCCAAGTTGGTGTGGTAAGGGAAAGCATAAATTAATGGAAGGGAAGTTGGCTTGACCATCAGAAGGTCTTCACCTTGCAGGGGTATTCACCAAAACAACAACATATTCAATACAATCATTCAAGTATTGGAGGTTGTCTCACAGCCGAGTGTTGTGGCATTTCAGTCTCCAGACAGATAGACTACAGTAGAATTACACAATTAAGAGGTTTTAATTCATTCCATGACAGAGATTGTATTGTTGATTTACTAGTTTTACAAAGCAATTATTCTTATTGAAATAATTGACTATATAATTAATCTGTTCCAGCCAAAGAAAACACCCAAAAACCTATTTTAATGTATTTTTAAAAACAAGACGTTGCATTGTGGATATACTTCGGTCTTATTGGTTTGCACGCTCCTCACATCATGACTTCTTTTATCAACTCATTACTTTCTTTGGACTCATGGCTAACACAATCAATTAGGACAAATAATTCTAAAAAAGCCACAAAACAGTAAAAAAATCTCATGAAGACTAAAGATTGCGCTGTTTTGCCTCAATGAGATAACACATGAACTGTGAGATGTGGGAGGCCGTGTTGTGGAAGCGCGTGTGAGCTCATTGCCGACTATCGGCGGCTATTAGGAATCTTGCTCACACTGCTATTTCTATTCTTATTTCAAGGACAAAAATACTCACAAGCTGCAGCTCGTTAACCAAATTACTTTACAATGAGGCGGAGACTTCCATTCATGCCTTAGCAGGAGGAAGTAGGTTGTCAACCTTAAATGAGAAATTGTGATTAACTGTCTGACTGGAGTGAATGAATTCCCAGTCCCCCTGTTCTCCTTTGTGTGTACAGTGTACATTTATATTGCAACACCACATCACGTCTGCATCAAACTTACGACAAATTATTTGAATTACCAAGTCAACAAAACTATCCACGTGAGACTTTAGTTGGATTCCCACACGTACAGAGTACAACACAACTGCACCTATGGAACACCTTCCTCCAAGCAGTGATAATACATTCCCTTGAAGGAATAATCACACATTACAATGGTTACAAAGTGAAGAAATGAATGCCCTTGGCTATTTTAAATGGTATTCAAAAGAAGGTCTTAAGCCAAAATGGATATGCATTCAGTAAGGTTACATACACATTGGTACATGTCACTGATACCAGGTATTGGAATAACATCAAAATAATATAACATTACATGTTGAATAATGTACATGGTATTGTATTGATCACCTTTTTTGTGCCGACATCACAAAACAGTTGAAAAAATTATATTGAAAAAAACAATTTTTTTGATTTCTTGTATGTAATAATAGCATCATACTCTTAAAAGTTGCCAAACCTGATGTGTGTTGTGTAATGTGTTAACAAATACCACAATTCCATTCAGCTCATGATATTATGTGTTGGCAACATAACCCAAAACATACCTGAATATATATATGAACAAAAACTTATTAATGCTGCTGAAACTTAAAATTTGTGTTTGGCATTGTCCACAGTTGATATAACCCAAAGCTCACTTACAGCTTGTGTTGCAAGACTTAATAATGTGTAGATTGTAAACAACTAAGGCACCGTTCTTTTCTGAATGCACATAAATGGTATATCAATTTGTTATTAGTCCTAAATATTTTAATGTACTTTAAATCCTACTTACATTACCAGTAAGATATCAATATATAGGAATCAAGGATCTACATTTTAAGGCTTTGCCCTGTACACCGAAATGTCCTTGGGGTAAATAATATTGACAGACATACAGCACATAAAGCTTCCAGAAAAATGTCAACAAACTTTTAAACGTTCACCTTTGGGGTTTTTATAAGGGCAGTGCACAGAATCCAGGCGACTTATAAGTAATTGTAAAGAAATAAAGAAATGGATACACCTACTATGCAGATTAATGTTGTCTCTATCTTCAAGTAATGGAAAAGGGTGTTGATAATGGTTGTTGTATCCAGTGTCAAAAAGTATAACTAGTCAATAATGTCTTCAATCAATCTCCAAACTAAGGATACTTTATGCCTCAACACCATCCTTAGCCATGAAAATATATCCTAAACAACATTATCATCATCATCCTTAAGTGTGTGAACTCATTTGAAGTAGTAAGCTGAGTTGTTATGCGTCTCAACATTGAGTAATGTACAAGGTTGTGATATCATGTTATGTCTTGTTAATCTGGGTAGTATTAAACTCTGTCTGATCTTGAGTGGGCAGAGATGAAAGTGTGGAGGCAGGATGGGGGATAAGGGAAGGATGTGAGCAATGCTGGCTGATGGTGTGTGTGTGTTGTGTGTGTGTTGTGTTTAATTCAATTTGAGGTTCACACTGTACCATCATTTTTCAAGCTCAATAATAGTGATTTATAAAAAATACTTAAGAAAAACTAAACTTGAGCTTATTTCTCCCATGTAAGTGCTAATACATGGTAAGCATGTGAATGTAAAAAACTAACGTTCTCAAGAAGTGTTGAACTGAATATTGAAACTTGTAGTATTGTAACTGTAAATATATAATACTTTTTGGAACCAGTGTACAAACTAGGACCTAATATTAAAGCTGTAACTTAAACCATAATTTTCAACTGTCACCCCCAAGATCGATTTAATTTTACAGGGGTTAGCAAAATATAACTTTTTTTCTCATCAAAAGTAAAGTGAGGGGCATTTTTCCCAATTATATTTTACTGCACCTGATGATAACCTACCTAATACTACCTTCTAAAGGAGCCTAAAGGAGATTGGCTTCAAGAAGTGCTGTGGAGAATGGTGCTTTTCTTCCTTCCTGAAATGTCAAAGGGACTTAATATTATAAGAAGTTGTTAAATTTAGACAGTAAAGGATTAGTGATACAAAAATTAAACTGATGTATTGTAACAAACACACAGGCATATCAAGTCCCACATGAAAAAGCTGACCACTGTAGTATTTTGAGATGTATTAAATATCTGAAAAGGAAAGGTTAGTAAGGAACAGGAAAGAATTAGGAAAGCAAAAGGTTGTATGTATTGGATTAGTTTGCAGTTTAAAATAATAATAGATGAGTACTTAGGAAAGGAAAAATTCTAAGCAATAAAAGAAGTAAAGAATGTACTGGATAGGATTGACAAGGAAGCTCTCATGGAATGTAAGAAATTTATGTTGTTGAAGCCCAATTATTAGAAGAAATGAAAGACATTTAATACGGAGGTAAGTGCATATGTGAGGCTGAAAGTGAGAACTGTGTGAAAGTTTACCTATACGAGTGTTGAGCAAAGGGAAGGAAGTGAGGGAAGAAAGGAGAGGCTAAGAAAACACATCTAAGAGGATGAAAGAGTGTAAAAATTATGTGTAAAAATGTAATGTGAGTGATAATCCAAGTTTAAATATAGTAGGAGATGGTCACTTGAAAGCTGGAGGATTGGGTAAAGTATGTATGTTGTGAAGGATGTGTTAGTAGAAGGGAGGAGGGGGGGGAGGGGGAAGGTGTTGTTGAACAAATAGGAAGGGAGTGTTAACATAGGGAGAGGTGATGACTCCTGAACCATGACCAACATTTTGAGAAACCATTAACAAGAGGGGAGTGAACACTTACTTTTCTTCTTATGCTCTGCAAACTTCTCCTGCCCACTATCTAAGGTACTCTTCAGTTGAGGACGGACTCATCAGAGGAAAGATGAAGAGGAGGAGGAAGGAGGGAGTCAGAGGGAGTAGTCTGAGCCAGTGCCGCTACACTTGGTAATGTCTGTGTTCTCGGCTATGTGCGGAGGTGCTGGCCGCTTCTCCTGAAAATAATTGAAACACACTCCATTTGTATTGATGTAAAGTAATGACAAATAATATATAGCTACAAATTGTTATATGTATTCTCCTTTATATTGTAATTAATTCATTTTAAAAGTATGTAAGTCAGGTTTTTTAAGATGAGATTAAAACAATGTCCAGGTTGTAGTTCCATTCCCACCTTGAGCACCTAAGCCACATTCTTGATAGCTTTGAGACAGGCCTCGTACTGTCTTGTGCCGAACTATTGGGAAGTTTTGTGACCCGAGCTGAAGTTTTGTGTGAATGGCGTATGGTGGTCGTCCAAGTTGGATGACCACAGTGCACCACCCGCCGGCACAAACACCTGGTCTCTCCGGGGTTCTGACCAACTCAATCTGTAAACTCCTATTAGCACCTACAATCCCACCAAACATAGTGTTCATTTCCTAACATTCCTCACTTGGAACAATGATTTCCTCATATGTAAAGATTTTGCTAGTTGAGTAGTTTCATCATCCTTTTTGTTTTTTTTAGTCCCTTTGTTGCCTTGCTTCCTCGTGTATCTATCAGTACTAATCTTTTTGGTGGAGAAATTGACAGTATTCAGTTTCAATACCCTGACAACTATGATATTTGACTTACTTTCTGACTGTATCTAATTTGTTTCCATAATAATACCTGTTAATAAACTTGTACACCATTAACATTATTTGATCTACGGTAATTAAGAACATGCAACATGCACTGCTACGTGAATGCCTTATGCTTCCTGCAGTTAGGAAGTGATGCTTGAACGTCACTCAGACCCACCGGCCGGTACTTCTCAGGCCACATGGCTTGTTGTGTGCGAGGATACACTATGTGGAACCACGTGACGGCCTCGCCAACCTGCTTCCCTCCCTCAGCGTTGGGCACACGGATCAGCTCCTTGGGTGTGTCGGTGGGAAACAAGCACCACCTGTTACAGACACATCATCATCATCACCAAACTGTTGGTTGTTTCACTTGTGAGTGGCGGCACTTCATTACTGGTCAAACATCATTAATTGTGTATCTTTTGGAAACAAGAAAGGCTCCATATCCAGACTGACCTTATAATTAGGTTTGATTGCAGGTTATTTCTTGAGTAACACCTACTACATCTGTTGTATTCTTTTGAGATTACAAGTGGATTATTATATTTACCGAAGGTTTTTACAAGAAACTCACTTTTAATGTTAAATAAGAGTTAAATAAAGTTAAATGAAGTTCAGTTCAAAGTTTTCCCTCCCTGAAGCCTGTGATGATGATTAGTTCAGACAACAACAACTAGGTTTTAAAATATTGAAATAATCATTGAAATGCAATAAAACATGACATGACGAGGCAGCTCACCGTTTGTGTCCCTGTACGAGGGCGTTCCAAGCACTGGTGCCGAGAGGGTCAATGTGGATGCCAGTGCCTGAGCGTCCCGGCCCCATCACAAACCACCTGTAGGGGGGCCGGCGGTCCTCCCCGGCGTACTTAAATAAATCATCACGAAAGTATTTGGGCACTTCATAATCCTCCAAGATTTTCTTTCGTCGTACATGCTGAAAAATGTACAACATGGTCAGTATAAAGTTGTCCTCTTAACTATTACAACTTACTTTATTTACATTAACTCACTTACTTAACTATATTCAAGTAATGCAAAATTTAATGATGTAGGTATGAAAAAATTTATGTGACCAGAAATTACTACCAGTTTGAAGTCATCAGAATGTGTAACAAAATAATTGGAAAAATATATTCTGTACTACAGCTTGAAGTTCTTTTTCCCCCCTATTCCAAGCCCCTGACCTAGCCTACCTCCATCTCAAATATCAAAAACACAGTTCAATGGTCATGACTAAGCTACAAAAACTGATACTAACTATGTTAAGCCAAATGTATTGCACTAAAATGATGAAAAATAAAATACTTACATCAGCAAAACTACTATCAAAAATGTACAAAGGACTATCATCATCAGTTGCCTTCATATATTGGATATAATACTTCATTTTCATCTTAACACTAAAGCCTTCATTGTCTTCTCCACATTTGAACTTCTGGTTTCTGTACTTCTTGGCAAGTCTCTGTTAAAGGAAAAGTGAATCAGCCATTTATAGCCAACATTATATAGGTAATTATGTTGTAGGATTCACAATGTAAGGAAAGAGTTACCTTAACCCATACAGAGAGGTAATAAGTTAATAATAATAATATACACTTTATTTAGTCTTTCTGTGTAATACAGAAAAGAAACTTGCTTTGGATTGGACTCTTACTTCTTTCTTAAGGAACATACTTATAAAACTACAGGATATACATGTAAAATTACATTACAGCACATTTACACATATTTCCAAGACTGTACATGTATAAAAACTAGACAGAATGACTTGAACACTTAAGTACCATTCCAACATAACTACAAGTCTCACCTCCAGAGTCCACTTGTACTGAGCCTTCCAAGTGTCAGTAATTCCTTGGACAACAACAGGTTTGTACGGCTTCTCAAAACGCTCAATGAACTCCTCCACCGACACTTCATTAACATGGATGCGCTCGGCTGTGTCTTTGATCTTATCTATACTGCAATCAAACTTGGTCTTGTAGTCCAGCTTTGTCCATACTCCTTTTTCCACACAAAGTTCTGTAAAGTAAAAACCAGGTCACTTAGTTATCATCTATCTATCTATTTATAGTTCCTGATGCCTGGTTCCCTCCTGAAACGTCCCTCGTGGGGATGGCCAAGGCAGAAAGTTAAATTCTCTCTCTGAAGGGTTGTGTTATATTAATGTATTTTATTTCTATTTCTATGATTTAAAGTGTAGGTTGATTCTCTTTCTCTCTCTCTCTCTCTCTCTCGATACACAGACAAATAAATGTGCTTTATATAAACAAACAGGTTGTGATGCACGGTGCTGTCAGGAAGCTACTAACATATAGACAAACACACACAAATAAAACCTAACCTCTCGCTCAACTTAGCTGGCAGAAGTAATCATTAGTACATAGCACCTGAACTAAAATGTTGGAATAATAGTATGGAAGTAGAAGTCTCCATAAACAGTAATCATAACTTGTGAACCTTTACATGCAATGGTTTACTTTTGTACAACACTCATCTCACACACACCGAGGTTCTGCCGCATAGCTACTCAATATTTCTAAACTAAACAAAACAACACTTAATAATTTAGTAGACTCACTGCGTATGATCCAGATGAAAAATTACACAAAACAATAAAAAATATCTTAGTGTAGTGCAAGGACAGGCTAAGTTAACATAGGTAAAGAGTGTCTCTCCACATTGACCTTGATTTTGATATGTATAGTTTTACTGGACAATTTTCAACGATTTTCTGATGCACCTTATGTTATTCAGGTTAGGTTAGAAAAACAGGTGTATCAGAAAACGGTTAGTTGGTTGACTGGAAATTTACTGTTTTACTTCTTGATTATTCACATTGCATCTACAAGGTCGTTTAGAGATTATTAAGCAGCATTAGAGTTAAAACAGAAATACAGAATACATAAAACTCTCTTTACTGTGACTTCTAATAAAATAACCACACAATATTTGAAGTGTTTCCATGATGAGCGACAAAACGACTAACTGATAAAATATACAAGAATAAGGTGAATGTATGAACTCATAACCAAAGAATGATCTGTATGAAGTGTGAGACAGTGTTAGAATATTAGACAGATAAGATGGAGCAGTGAGGAGTAGGAGTAGCAGCAGGAGTGAGTGAGTGAGTGGAGTCTGTTCTGCCACACACACACATGCACACACATACACATCACATTGAGGGGTGTATCAAATAAGTGTCACAACAGATAAACTAACATCATGTAAAGTAAATGACAACAAATAGTCAACATCACACATCATTTATCCGTGCAACAGCTAATCAACATAACCTATACAATCAGTACCAGTCAGTCTTGTATCTATCCAACCAAAAGGGAAGCAACGCTAAACACATTCCCTCAAGCAAATGGCTGACAAATGGGAAATGATCGAGATAAAAGATGCTGCTTCACTCACTATGTTACTGTGTTAATGATAAAACCAATGTGACAATTACGCAATACTGATTAAACAAAGGAATGCAGGAATGGAATAACAACTCTGAGGAGGAGAAGGAAACAAGTACACAGCCAAAATTTCGAAGTGGTCACAGGCCTACTGGCATCTGTCATTGGCAATACTGAACATTTTTTTCCGTCTTGGCAATGTTGGTTACGATGAACAAACAAAGGTGATATCATGAGTCTTGCATCATTTGGTGTAATTGTTTGCCATCCACAGCGTTGAGGCAGCACAGGCAGGCTCAGTGTGTATGGATGTGTTTATTAGTTAGCATTGTCTTCCTACAGCCACACACTCAGCCTGTCTGTCTTGTGTACATCCAACCACTTGTTAACACACACACCCAGTCTGCCTCTCAACACAGGCGGCCCAGCAGGTGTGTGTCATCATTACTACCCTCACACCTTCCCTGCAGCCTGAGGTAGTGTTGTATTGGAGGTGTGTTGGATAGTGTTCAGGCCATCACAACACCGTCATTTCCAGAACCTTCAAGGTTGCCTGGTAGCATGTTTTGAGTGTGTCACCCTACACCCTCACCTCAGTGAACATTGGTCATTATTGATGCATAACCCGTACACACGTGCCCTTGGTGCCTCCTAGTGTGAATGTGTGTGCGTGCACACAGTGTGTATGTGACACAGTGTCACCACGAGGACCGTCACGCTGCCTACGTGACTCCAGGCAGGCACCGGCCACACGCGTCCTTGGCTCACACACACTCCCCTTACACACCTTATAACACCTGCTTACCTGGCCGAGCCTTCTTCTTGGCGTCCCTGACACGCTTCCTGCACCTGTGGTCCATTGAGCCATGCATCGCAGCACACACACCACACACCCACCACCTACTTCATCGGCACCCGTGTGCACACTGCTGCTGCTGCTGCTGCCGCCCAGGTGTTCACAGCTGTGCTCGCACTCACACGAACACACGCACACGCACACTATAATTATTAACATCACATTATGTACAATAATAATTATATGGTATTCAAACACACATAAACCCTGCTTATCATTTATAGATTATTGTAAGTTTTGTGTTCATATTTACTGTTAAAACAGCTGATCAGCGAAGCAAAGATTAATTACAGTTACAACTTTTACGATACGTCCCAAACATTATATCAATGATACATCCATAAAACATCAACAAACTAAATTGATATTATAAAAAATAACAATAACCATAATACAGATAAGTTGAACGCTAACCAATGACATTTCCATCCTTTAATTAATTATAAGAAATAAACCTGCTGGACGATGATTCATGGTGATTACTCATGAGGACTATATATATATAGTCTTCATGAAATGACTACACACATCAACACCTGACATTTTGGACTTAAAACCACGTACATTTGATAATAAAACAGTTTTAACTCCCTCGATATAGTGAGAAAAACAAACATTGAGAAACAGCGAGTGACTATACAATGAATCTATAAAACTGTTCATCTTGTCCTTACATACATTACAGTTACGTCATTGTTTCTATATTTGTATGGAGTAATTTTGTGTTATTTGATCCATGACATAGTTTCACTTTCCTGTTTGTCATTCATTGTCCTGAGAATGTCCTCCCATACATGTAATGGTATCCAGGGAAACCTGAGGAAGGTAAACTGTGCACACTGGGATGTAACAGTGGCCCTGTGTGAGGCTGTGTCTCGGCGTAACGGAATACTTTCAACCACAGGCTCTAAGGCGAATGCAAGGATAATATACATGTATATAATCCCTGGACCTGTGAAGGGAGATGAACGCACGCAGCACACGCACAGCTACAGCGTGTGCACACACTATCTTTACCTTACACACTACTGGTGATACGAGCAAGTCTCGCCTCCATATCCATCTTTATTTCCATAAAATTAAAAATCTCCACAAATTTATTTACTAAATTATGTTTTACTAACTTTAACCATCTTTATTTCCATAAAATTAAAAATCTCTACAAATTTATTTACTAAATTATGTTTTACTAACTTTAAGCAATAGTTCAACATCACATTCCATATCATATAGACAACCTTCCTTTTGTATGCAGTATCAAGGAGTATAGAGTCCTTGGCAGTATATAGAATACATCCTCTGTCTCCCCTGCAAGGATGTATATCTTCCTTCCTTCATTCCCTGCGTTGATGATTAATAAATAATTGGAACGGATTGATGTGACGGGGGACTAGGGAGCCCCTCCTGTATATTTCTCTACTTAGAGACAAGCTTATCCATCCCTAACTGGTTTACTAATCTATCAATTCATATTAGTCATTGTTGTAGATATCATTGATTCAACATCACCTCCAACTATACTTTTCCAATTACTGTCTTTCATCCTCCTAGATATGCTTACCTTTAATGCTATTCTCCATCCATTTCATTGTTTCCCTAAACATTATACTTTCTCCTCTGTCCTTTAAAGTATATTCTTTACACTCGTCCACTCATCCATCTTGTAACTTACTTCTGCAACACTGAAAGTCTACACACACATTTCTCACTATTGTTTTTCATTCTTCCAAACTCACTTGTTGCACTTATTCTTTATAAATTATGCATTACCACAACATCTATTTTAGGTAAACTATATATAATTCAAAATTGCCAATTTATCTTGGTAAGGTATAGTGTTTTTTGAGGGAATTGAATTTCAGGCATTGAATTTCTAAAGAATTATCTTTATAATATTTCACTTTGATATTTACAATTTCATACAAAATTTTATACATTTACAATACTTTGGTCCAAGTAAGGAAACAAAATTATAGCAATAGAATAATGTTTTGATTTGGTGATGCAAACAAATAAAACTATGTAAGTGAACAAGAATGAAGTAAAGTTCCTAATATGAACCAATGATTAAATGATGTTCCCTTAGATCTGTCATACAATACAACAAGTTCACCATTAAAGTTGAACATTCCCTCACTACAAGTGTTGTTGCACGCCATTAAAACACTCACTGCCTTGACACCTTCTCTCAAGCCTTCCATTCATCACCTTAGGACAGATGGAAGCTGCTTCACTCACCTCACAAATCAAAGAAGTTTAAAACAATCCATGTGTGTGTAAACAAAACACTACAATACAAACACACAAACAAGGTCTCATAATCCATCAAACAAATCATAATTGAATTACGCAATACCAATAATCATTAAGGTTTAAAAACATACCGATTTATACTACTTATAAACTTGTAAAGGCCCCCAAAATTTTAAAAATCAATGAAAATTATGAAAAATACCAGATAATGAACTTTACTCATTAATATTCTATCACACAATCTCTTTCAATGATCATAACATTATTGATAGTATTATAATAAGGATTTATATTTATTGGGAATAATAACAAACATTTTTCACAGAATCACTGATAACAATTTGTATATGATTGTGGGTAAGTCAAGTAAATAATTAGTGCAGATCTTAAAGAAAAAAATGTTCATGCATGTAAAAAATAAACTTTGATCTTCTCACCAATGAGTTATGATAAAAATATTGCACTTTACCCGATGAAATTTTTTGAAGGTATGATTCTATATGAAACAACAAATGTGAATGAATTAAAATAAAGATGTGATATGAACAATGTAGATTTGAAATAGTATAAGTCCACTAAATTCAGCAATTAGAAAACCTCAATACTACCCTATTAATAAGTATTAGATGCACAGGAGCTGCCTTGTGTAGGTCAACTGGCCTTATTTCTTCATTCATTTTATATATTTTTTCACAACCAAAGTAAACCCAAAATTATGAGATAGTATGGACGAGTTTGTTACCTTGTCAATGATCATTGTCAATACTCATCATCATCATCATCAGGTAGTTAGTGAGGTGATCTAGAACAGTGAGTCTCAGTGGATGATGTAAATACTCTATAAATACTGCAAGTAACTAAGACAGACTCACCCTATGTATGCATGTCTGTATAGCTGTGTGCACTCGCTACCAAGGAACAGGAATAAAAAATAAGAGAGAGAGAGAGAGAGAGAGAGAGAGAGAGAGAGAGAGAGAGAGAGAGAGAGAGAGAGAGAGAGAGAGAGAGAGAGAGAGAGAGAGAGAGAGAGAGAGAGAGAGAGAGAGAGAGAGAGAGAGAGAGAGAGAGAGAGAGAGAGAGAGAGAGAGAGAGAGAGAGAAACATTCCCCCTTCCACTACGTATCATGTGTTTGGTGTTCCGTTGTGGCACATCATTCCTGTGTTGTGCTTGCAATACTTCATAAAGTGGTTACATTTATTTCTATATCTACAAATCCAACTTAGGTATATCTCCTTTAAAAGGATGATAACGGAGTTGACATTAATTTATCTATATATACATATTTTCAAAATTGTTCTAGTAATTCTCACTAATTCTACAATATCATTACAAACTAAAAGCACCCATCATATTGTCTTTGTGGGAAAAGAAAAGAAAAAGAAAAAAAGAAAAGAAAAGAAAAAAAAAAAAATCTCGAGTCCAAATTGATACGAAAACAGGAGTGACCGAGTTGAAAAATGGATAAAATATCACTACACTATACGTACATACTTCATCACTTACTCTCAGGACCTCACAACAAATATCCTGCCAAATGTTCAATGTTCCGCCACACTTGTCAATATCAGCCGAGGTACAAAATCAATGACACACTACCACTGTGTTCCAACGAATCCTAAAAGGCGACCAAAAAGGACGGAACGTGTGACCTGTGAGACCACTCCACTGTGTTCTTGGCAATGAAAACACAATGATGAGAGGGAGAGGGAAGAGTAATGTTTACCTCAACCTTAATCACCTTGCTTTGGTTATCTACTTTTAACTTGGACATTAGCAATATATACAAATATATACACCTTCACCTGCTTACTCCTTTAGGTGGACATACACACACATACAAACATACATACACACACATACAAACATACATACACACACATACAAACATACATACACACACTCACACATGCAGGATTCCTAGCCTTCTACTCCTGCTGGGATTGCAAAGTTACAACTCCTCAACTATTGCCTTGTAGCTTTTTTCTGCTCGTTGAACAAATACAAGCCCCGCCTAGGACTCCAACCCGTGTCCTGCAGGATGAGCCAAGCATGCTAACTACACCACCACCCAGCTGCAGAAAACTCATCTTAATATCATTCATAACGAGTTAGTGAATTGAGCATTTTGAGTGAATAGGAACAAATCATAATTTTCCTCGGCCACTCCCGTTAATTGGACTCAAAGATTCATTAAAAACTCTATTACTATTGAAACTGTCTTACTTACACTTTATACACTCCAAACTGTTACTAAATTATCTTACAATAACCATCCCACCAACACTTTACTTCAATTAGTCTACACATGAAAAGTAGCACAAAGTTGTCATATCACAATTATGGTTAGCAACAGTAACACTACGATAACCCATTACATTACTTACCATGGCACTGTGTTACTAATGAAAAACAAATGTAATGACAACCATAATTCTACTTCATGTCTACGTATTAGGAAGGTTACAAGTGGGACCAATCTACACCTCAATACCTCATCCTCGTAGGCACTTTTAATGAATTTGCACTTACTTAACCTACTTCTTCTCTAGGTTAGCCGATCATCTCCTCCAGCCTGTCTGCCTTCCCCTTGAGTGTGGCCAAGGCAGAGTCAGCACGTCCTTCCAGGTTTAGTGATGAACCTTCCTTCATGGAACGCTCAAGACAACTCAGCTTGGCTCGGAGACTCTTACGGTTGTACTCCATGAACGGAATCTGAAAGGATAACACAAGAATTCAAGCTTCAAGTCATTAGTAAACTGTATGATCACACAGAAAAAATGTGTAATGGAGACCTATAATAATAATAACAATAACAATTCCACTATCAGAAAGTATAAGACCAAAATTCAAGCTTCAAAAGTCACTAGTAAACTGTATATTCATGTGGAAAAAATGTGTAATTGACAACTATAATAATAGTAATAATAATTCAAAATTCCTCATCTGCAGTAACTGTTAAAACTAATGTCATACAGTGATCTGTGAAGTGTTCAAGGGCATAATAGTCACAGATTTTGTTCTGGGCAAGTTACACATTATGGTAAGGTTTCTAAGGTTTCTAAGGAGCAATAAGTAATGTTACCTTCACGTCACAAACACATACTTCCCGCCACACCAATACAAATTAATTATATACAAAAAAAATTAAGAAATGTTATGATCAGCTTACCAAATATAACAAATTAATTATATAAAAAAAAGGGAAAAAATGTCATGATAAGCTTACCACAAGAACAACAAATTAATTCTATCAAAAGGAAAAGGAAAGAAATGTTATGAGAAGTAACCTTACCACAAACACAACAAATTAATTACGTATATACAAAAAAAAAAAGGGAAAAAATGTTATGATCAACTTACCACAAACACAACAAATTAATTCCATCAAAAGAAAAGGTAAGAGAAATCAGCTTACCACAGACACATAATAGCCAAGTGCATCCAGCTGTCTTCTCCTCATTACATAATTTCCTCTCAGTTCTTCAGTGTTACGGATGAATGAGTTCCGTCCCGCCACCACAACAGCATTCCACTTCAACTGTCCGTGCGGTCGCTTCAAGGCCGTGGGTGGCAAGTCTCTGTACTCCTGAGGCAATACCACAGGCTCTCCCTCTACGTTGGTGCAGAAGACTAGATCTGAAAAGGTAAATACAGTAAAAACAACATACAACCAAATAACATGTAATCCAATAGAGGAGATATATGCTATAGTGTTGAGTAAATATTAGCATAAAGTTACCGTTACTGTGAATAAGGAATTAATCAGGTTCTTATAAACGAGAGACAGAGAGAGAAGAGAGAAGAGAGAAGAGAGAAGAGAGAGAGAGAGAACCCTCCCCTTTACCTGGTGTTTGCACGTGAGGTAAAACATGGGTGATGGTGATGAACTCTGGTCCTCCCAACATGGCTGACATCTTCTCCCTCACCTCCACCAGTAAGCGTTGTTGGTGAGTCATCCCTTTGAGGGGTCCCACGGGCAGGTTACCCAAGTATTCCTACAATGGAAAGGTGAATCATTACTCTAATTACCTAACCTAACCTAAGTAATCCTACGCTGGAAAGGTTAATCATTACTACAAAAAAACAATATGAAAAAACTCCACTTAATTGTTGGTTCCTTAAAGATTAAATGATGATGATGTTATTAGAAGTGTAAGTTGAGTAAGGTGACACTCAAACAAACAATGATCCAAGAATTCCATACATACTAATCATCACATATTGTATAACTTCTAAGAGTTAAATGTCACCACAACAAACATTGATCTTTATTTCAACAAACCATAATAATGTAAGTAGAAGAGTATTGATGAAGATGAGGTAAAGTACAGTAAATAGTAGGTTAAGTTTCTTTGAGTCCTATCTTAATGAGTCTTCTGAGGTGTAAGTATAAGAGTATTGATGAATATAAAGGTAAAGTACATCCAATACAAGGTGAAGGTTTGTGAGTGTTACCCTGGTGAGTCGTTGCCTGAGGTCGGGGTTGAGTCTGTAGCCTCGGTAGTTGTGTGGTCCTTCCACCTCCATTGTCCAATCCAGTTCATTCACCTCCCGGCCCATGTCTGAGTAGTGTCGGGTCGCTGCTGGGGAAACACACACGCTTTGGTAATGAATATGAATCACATATTAAAGTAATGTATACTTACTTAAATGAATATCACATTTATATTCAACAAAATAATACTAAGAATAATGTCACCATGAGAGAAATCTTAACCAATGCATTCCAGTACCCTGGCAATGCCCTTGAACGAGTCCCAAAGAATGAACACAAGACTTACAAACACCTTAACATCAATGAAACACCTTCATTCTTAGTCCTATTTCTTAATATTTTGTTGAGATTCATTAAAGGTAGTAAACCAACACTTGATTATAGCTCACTCAAAAAGTTGTATTGAATATGTACTCGGTAATATAATGTAAACAATTACATTTACACAAAACAGATGTAAGAGGAGCAGACACATCCCTTGATTACCTTCATTATGAGAAGACAAGGCAGTAAAGTGATTTAATGTGTCCAGACTTAACACAACCTTCAACAGTTAACAGTCTGTATCATTATTTACACACCACCACTAACTCTATATGGTACTCACTACTTAGAAGGTTGAGCATGGTAGGCTGAAGGGCTGCAGATATCAGGTCTTGAGGGAAGAATCCGAGTGTTGTGAGATACACGACACACGACACAAAACATTTAGGGTAATGATTGATTTCCATTGTCCGTTCAGGTTTCCTTAATTCCTGAGCCACCAGTGTGAATATGTCTGGTCTGCTGACGGGCACACAGTTGTACAGCATGAGTGCAAAGGTGATCCTCTCTATGTCCTTCAGTCTTATAGTACTTATTTCATCGGCGAACTTGGAAGCAATCATATCAATCACCTTAGGATGATACACCAGTAAGTCATTGCCTAGAAGAGCCACCTGCAGCAGACACATGTTGTTGAGGCGGTCCAGCTGTGGCACGAGGGCGTCCAGCAGGTCGTGCAGCAGCTTCCACTGTGTCACAAAAACACTCTTCCTAAACAACTTGAGGATGGAACACAGGGATGCGTCAGACACACACTCTAAGTTCTCTTGGGTTTTCTTTACCATAGCTTCAACAAGTCTTTCATTTTTCAAGAATGTTTGTGTTTTGAAAAAGCCCATTGCAATCACACCAAGCTCCTCAACGGATATTTGTGACAGCACTTCAGCGATGCGCTTCTCTATGTCCTTCTTGATGATGAAGGGTTCCAGTTTTCTGCTGAGGTTAGCATAGAACATGTACTGCACCAGCTGACTGGCTCCCATGGTGGCCACTCTCCTGCCCAGCCTCTTAGTCATCTGAATATTGTACATGGAAATCCTTGACAGCCGCAGTGCAAACCAGTGATCTGCGACCAGGAACATGCGCGTCATGTCCCATCTGTTGATCCTCTCCGTGCACGCCTCGTCCAGGGCATTCCACAGTGCCACAAAGTTTGGGGTTGTAGTGGCACTGGTGGGAGGCCAGAGTGCCAGTGCTGACAGAACCTTGAGTAGATGGTTGTCATTGAGCTCCCTCAGACTACCAACCAACGCACAACACAACTCTGAGTGTCTGGTGTCCTCCAGGTCCATGGGCCGACGCCGACACTCTTGTGAAGTGGCAATGAACCTGTTGGCGACCTCATCAGCACTGCACCTCGCCCACTCAGCATCAATGGAAGGGAAGTGATGGTGCTGGTACAAGGTGGAGCGTAGTTCCTCCTCCCGACACACTGTGGTTGCATGGTAGGCAGGCAAGGACCGCAACACTGCATGTGCATGTTCATTTTCAGTGTCAGTGAATTCCTTGACAAGCAGAACGGTCCCTGAGTGGAAGGAGCGAGCCACCACCTTGTTGAAGCCCCTGGAGGTGTGTATGATCCTCTGTGAGAGTGGGAAGCGGTCATGGGTGGAGGGATGGCCCTGGGTGAGGTGGTTGGGGTTGAAGTTCTGTGCATTGTAAGCCTTGACACCGTGCTGGATGATCTCAGACCTGCTGCTCACCAAGCCTCGCCCCAAGGCCTGCACAGTGGGCCACAGCCTTTGAGCACACATGGTTATGGTTTAGTGGTGTGCTGTCAACCTAAACTCATCACCAATGCACTCCACGCTCTGTAACACAACATCACACACGTTACACACTGCACTCTAATGCTCATAAATACATAAAACCTACACATATCTATTTGGAATGCATTACATGATAGTGTTATATTAGTGATGCATCTTAGGATAATAAAACATATATTAAAACATAATTATGGATTAGGATTCTGTGATCTTATGTACCATTGCAAAGGCTGTTCCCAAGATGACGCAATATAACTGTTCCCTGTTATTCTTATGATTCCCATGTGGTTACCTGTGTGTTTGTTTCAGGTTTAGTTGGTAGGCAATCAGTGAGGTAACAACACACCAGTAGATACAATCACAACACCAACACATACACGCACGCACACACACACACATCCCGTCACCTTCCTTCCCCGTCTCACTACATACTTTTCCTACACCAACACTACTCCTCATTCAGGCCTCGTATGCCACACCACAACTATAACTGCATTCAAAAGGCTCACCAGTAATGTTATGAAACGGTCCACTGTGTTAGATGCGACTATTTTCCTCTTATTTTCCCGGGAAGGTCAACAAATACACGCACACACACTTCCCGAAGGTTCTCATAACACTGACGAAACACTGAAGGTTCATCTCATAAGGCGAAGGTTATCACTATACTCAGTTACATCATTACTTTCATCACATTAAACATACACTAATAATCATGGCAACACTTTTATACCAAGGAATCTTCAATAAACGATAACGAAATTTTTTTTTTTATCCAAAGTAATTGATTCATAGGAAACGTATTTGAGCGGTAACCTTAGTAAGATTTCCTTGTCATGTGGTATTGAATTTTGAAGTTAATGGAATTGTGTTGTTGTTAAATGGGTGAAAAAAAACAACAACTTGCTGGTGGTTTGATCATCTTAAAACAAAGAAGAGAGAAAAGTTTATGAAGAAAGTATATATGAATGAAATTGATAGTCCTAGGAGGAGAGGAAGGCCAGGTGTAAGATGGAAGGATAGCTTGAGGATCCTAGGAGAGGCAGGCCGGTTGTAAGATGGAAGAATAGGATGAAAGAGTACATGCATGAAAAATTTGCTGATAGATGGGCAGAGATTGATCAAGTAAGGAAGGAGTGTAGCTAAGGAGAAGTGGAGGCTCTTCTACGATAACCATCCATTTAACGTAACGTTTAGTAAGATAAGAGGCTGAACTAGACCCAATTAACTATTCTTGACTAAAAACATATCTACCGTATTCATAATGTGATAAGAGAGAGAGAGAGAGAGAGAGAGAGAGAGAGAGAGAGAGAGAGAGAGAGAGAGAGAGAGAGAGAGAGAGAGAGAGAGAGAGAGAGAGAGAGAGAGAGAGAGAGAGAGAGAGAGAATGCAAATTGAAATATTCTGACAAGTAGATGGTCTGGTCAACAAACAGGCATCATACAGGCAAGATGTATAAAGACAGACAACCTTTCACCTAACGAGACACCAACCAAAATTAACACAGGGGCATTAAATAAAAGTGTAAGGAAAAGCATACACGAAGTACATAATTTGGTGGGAAACCACACTGATAACAAGAGTAAATATATTTGTAAATATGTCATCAAGGAGTTAAAATATATCAAAAAGAAGGTAAGACAGATAGATAGAAACATAGAATGGAGTTGCCTGGAATAGACGGGCAGTCAATATATATAAATAAGTCATAATGGTTGAGGGAGACATTTATCCTGTTCAGCTAAATCATTAAAGGTGATAATTACCATGATAATGATGAAAATATTAATAGTTATCCTGTAAATTCCGAAGACCCAAACATCACAACTAGACTATAACAACAACATCACCATAACAACAACATTGGCAGGAAACTAGCTTAGCAACAACCACGAAAAGTAATATATCACCATTTAAATCATCACAACCATTAATCACACTATAACCAAGAGTACTACAATGCATACTAGCTTGTGACTGCTAGTTAGGCATCACACACACACACACACACGTAAACACACACACACGTAAACACACACACACACACACACACACAAGCAAGCACACACACACGTTCAACATTTGTACAGGAATGTTTAAGGCAGCAAGAACATCATTGACCCAACTCACTACCATCACCGGGGTTGGGTCAAGCTGGAGGTCGAGGTCAAGTTTAGGGTCACAGGAGCGGAAGTTCAGGCAGCTTCAAGACGTCCTCAGTAGCACCTCAAAATGGGGATCACCGCCCCCCTGCACCCCTCAAGCAGTGTTCGGCAGCCTACACTGTGGTGGGGGGAGTGTTGCCCCCCACCAGTCTTCCTTGGAGGCACCTGTTCAATGTCAACAACTCAGGATGTACAGGTGTGTTAATGTGTAGAATGATATGTTCGTTCTCTCTCTCTCTCAATGAAATACAAAATCAAAGAACATAGTCTTCATAATTATTTTACATTTATTATTTGATGGTTGTATACTGTACTCATATTTGTATAATTAATTTAATGGGTGAAATGAATGATTGGTATGCAGTGTGTATGGTGCTGAGTCTATTATCCAAAGGTATCTCATGAGTGATTATATTGTACAGACATACTTTGAATTATGAGTCATCATTTTACACCGTTAGTTAGGACAAGTAGACAGACCTTTCTTTAACACTCACACTGATGAGCTGCACCACTGACGGCCAGACATTTCCAGAGCAGGCCGAGTGAGTCGCAGCCTTGAGCAGCAGGACCCCCACCCACAGCCCCAGAAGGTCACCCCACAGCTGATGGAGTTCCCGTGGGTGGTGTGGCCCAGCGTGTGGCACTCCATCAGGAATTGGATATTTGCAAACCTGCTCATTCATCGCTATTTAGATCAAGAATTCGACATGACATCTTTTAAAAAAGGAGCCATTCAGGTAACTATTATTTGCATTGGTTTCAATAAATTGATTATTTAATCATTATATATATATATATATATATATATATATATATATATATATATATATATATATATATATATATCTATCTATCTATATATATCTATATTTCTATCTATATCTATCTATCTATATATATATATATATAATATATATAGCTATATATATATATATATATATATATATATATATATATATATATATATATATATATATATATATACATATATAACCTGACATAGTAGTCACTGCGTTGTTCATAATCCTGATATAACCAATTTACACCAGTTGTATGGATCAGATGATTCACAGTTTATTTTTGTCCATGAATACTGATGAAGGTATGAAGGCACTAATTGGAGTAGCATTTGGTACTTCTGGTAAGGAGTTGCAGTCATTAACAACCCATCCATCACGGGGAAACAATTCACTCAAACCAGTCCTTTAATCACTTCCTTTCTCCAGTTTGATGTACAAATGAAGTTTGTTTCACTATTAAAACATTCTCAATTATTATCCAATTATAAATGCATACACAATTACCTTGCATATAATTTCAGGCTATGGTGCACGTGTCTCATGAGCTTTCAAAAGGTAACTTTGAGGCTCTTGAGGATCTGGTGACTTCACCGTCTTTAGAAGAAATTAAAAGAAACTTTTCCCAGTTTTCTTTGAAACAAAGACTGGACTTAGCGGTTGAAAAAGAAGATATATTTTTCTCATTTCCTTACCAAATTGGAATGATATTTACCAATGAAGTTAAGTATAAAGCAAATAAAGTTATATAAATTTATGTTTGGAGTTGCAGCTAATGGGTTATGAAGTGAAAAGAATGGATTGTAAAAAAAAAAAAAAAAAAAAAAAAAATATATATATATATATATATATATTTTTTTTTGCAAGAAGACAGACTGAAAAATGTTCAAGCATGAAAAGATAAACTACTACTAGTGTCTGCAAAACAGTTTAGAGCAGTGTGTATGTGTGGGTTGGATGATAATGGTGTAGCCAGTTGGGTGTACACCCGGCGTTTGTGTAGATGTGATTGAACCCACCAAGCACCACACACCTGCCTTGGTGGTGGGGACACACAAGGCACACAGGGGGAGGGGGGGGAGGGTAAGGTCTCCCCCAAACCTTGAACGCCTTGTTTAGTCTACCCTCTTTTCATGGGGACATTAGCTGGGTGTATAGTATACTTCGATAGACAATTCAATTTAAGATACTGAGTTGCACGTTGGTGAAAGTATAAGCTTGTATAAATATAAGAATTCATTGACCTATCTTGTAAGCATAATAATAATGATTGTAATTCCAACTTCCAGGCAGCACACAGGAGCGTATATTTGTTGAGATCACCATGTGTTACCACGTGTTCCGAGGCTTCCAGGACTTTGTGAACAGTAAATCAGGGGAATCATCTGGTTTGAGGACGGTCTATGATAATCATGATCGCATATCCATTGCAAACTATAGGTGAGACACATTGTTGTTCATTGTTGTAACCGATATAAAGTGTTTGCATATCTTTGATTTTTGTGTTTTGTACCCGTAGGTTCATCCGGGAGTTTACGAAGGGTGTTGCGGATGACTGGAACATTACTCTAGCTAACCACTTCAAGCCGGGAGAGTTGATTCAGCGTCAGTGATGCACAAACATGACTCACCACCACACTGTAATAAAGTTAGTTTACTTATTAAAGTTTATGAACAAACTATTTATGTATTATTATTCCAGAAGTTATATAATAATTTGAACTTGTCAAATGTTTTATTAATAATTTGTGTAATTTGTGATTGGTGAATATGTATCTGAATAATGTAGTCATGAATCCGTGATTATGATAACTGTTATACAATGGATGTGTCAAAATGTATATAACACTATTTTCAAAACAAAACCCTTTTTGATAAACAAAACCTTAATGAGGGAAATTGTTGTCAAACATTAAATAAATAGATTGAAAGCAATATTTGTTCATCAAAAACCTAATTATTTAATAATCTCTTCCAGTAGATAAAAATTTTAATTGGTCTATCTTCTCTTGTGAATTTAATATCATTGTAAGTCAAATAACTGATAAAGTGAATCAATGTCCAATAATGTCAGGGTTTATTAAAGGTGTATACTGTGTATTTACTTGTGGAAGGAGTATTTTTGTATTGTAGTTTATTTATGTATTACACAAGTTTCAGACAAACGTTTCAATCTTAGATAGGAAAATGAGTGTTGTTTAGGAAGGTGGTGACAGGTTATGGTGTTGATGTGATGGGATCTAAATGGCTCCACTTATACTGTAAATTAATGACTCCCGGCTTCCAGTTAATTAATAATAAATGACTTGTAATTAAATGCATCATGGGTTAAGTACTATGCTATGTGCTACATGAACATGGTAAATCAGGAGGAAAAATGACTAGGTTTATAAAATATATTTTGACTACAGCTGGTTTTATAAAAAATGTTGTACTACACCAAATATATTTCAAGTCTTCTAGTATAAAACTAATACTGTTTGCTGCACTTCCTGCCTCAATTGTATCAAAATCCTTTATACAAATTATGATATTACAATTTCTGCATTTAAATAAATGTATTAAGAACAATTGTGTTGTGTATATATGCAAAGTGTGTGTGTGTGTGTGTGTGTGTGTGTACGCCTTGTCTTAGTTACCTTCCTTTAAAACATCGGCCTGATAAATAGATAAATAATAGTGTAAAAACAAAATAATATTAATAAAATCTTTCCATCAAAAACTATAAAATAAATGTTGTACTCAAAACAGTTGCCACTCTTTGCTTGAGTGTCCTCTCATTATAGTTTATCTGACTCGTATTCCCTGGCAAGCAAACACTTCTTCAACTCCAACCCTAAGGCACGAGCCATTGGGGGCGGCACCGCATTACCAATCTGAAAACAAAATACTAGTCAAAACACGTGTACTTGAGATTCTCAGTCTTCTTCAACACTTTTAAACATTCTTCAACACTCTTAATATTCCTCAACACTCTCTCAACACTTTTAAACAATCTCTGGAAACAAAACAAAAAAGTGAAAGCATGTGTACTTGGAACTCTCTATCTTCCATAAGTTTTACACACATGATTAATAAAAAGGAAAATATAGGTTGAATATTTCCTAGAACCAGATGAAGAAACATTACATTATTTACTAAAACATTACTATAATTCTGAGCAATGATTTGAGGTTATATGTAATGGTGTTTGACAATTAGGTCCAAATAGGGATACAATATGAAACAGTTGATGGTAAAACAAATGGTAAGAAAGGATGAAATATCAACCTAAAGATTAATAATTTAAATGCATCATGTTGTTGGAGATAAATGAAGCCTTTTGAACCTACCTGTCTGTGTTTCTCCAAGATGTTCCCGTAGAAGCGGAAAGTGTCTGGGAAGCCCTGGGAACGCGCACACTCCCTCACACTCACCACTCGTGTCTGCTCCGGATGCAACACTCGGCCCTAAACACAACACAACAACCTTAATACACCAACCAAAGATAACTATGATATTTATACTACTTTCTTTTTCCTCATTTTCTCTCTCATTACAAGAATATTTAATGACGAATGCTTCTCCCCAAATTAACAACAAAGTATCAAGGTTATCATTTACTTTCTTAATTTTTTTTTACTGATCATGTTTATCATAGTCTCACCTGCTTTCCCATTGGCTCCGGGTTAGTGACGGTTGTGGAGAAGAATCCGTCCCATTCCAACCTGCCGTAGAGGCCGGCCCAGTGGTTGTGTCTGTTGCCAGTGTGAGGCAGACACCAGGGGATCAAGGTGTTGTACTGGCGGTCCATCGGGTCACACGCTCGGCCGGTCGCACACGGACACACACCACGCATGGCCCCCTTAGATGACTTACCTTGCTTCTTGTCGTGGTGAAGATACATTCTGGGGAAGGAGTTTATTTATTTATTAATGATTGGTTGAAGTATTTTGGTGATGCAATAATGAGGTTACATAGCGAGCACCAAGGATTAATTCACTAAAATACATCTAATCTATGAAATATAAATAATTTCTCAGATTATATATTTCATGAAACTTGGAATGGTGAAAATCAATCTACATTCCTTACTATTAATATTCTAAATACGGCATCATGTACGATATTAATTAAATTTCTATAACCTACAGTTTCTTAGTTTCCTTTCCATCGGGCAGGACCACCACAATGTTCGGTAAGTCCCGCCAGTCTGAGCCTGGGGCCGTTGGGATGTGTCTAATCCTAGCTTCCACCAAGGCTGCCATCTCCTTGCATACATGGTCCCGCAGGAGAGGCTGGTACTGGTTGCCACGGATCTATAGGGTGGGATGATATGTACTCAGAGTTGAAGGGGAGGCAGGAATGAGGAGAAAAAGGAAGAAAGAAAGAGAGAGATAGAGATACACACACATACACACACACTCACCATGCGTTGGAAGTGTGACTCTGGCTCTGCCCCATAACTCATTTCTTCTCTGCGGTGACCATTGGTGATCTCCGGCAGATCTGAGAGTGTGTCCCGCACGGTGGTGGTGCGCAGCGGGGCAAATTCTGTCCACTGGCAGTTGGTCACGTACTGGGGGGGAAATGATGATGATGATGATGATGATGATAATAATAATAATAATAATAATAATAATAATAATATAAAAAAAAAAAATTAAATTAAAAAAAAGAAAAAAAAGAAGAAGAAGAAGAAGAAGAAGAAGAAGAAGAAGAAGAAGTGTTTGCTATATATATCACAGGTTTTTAGAATACTTTATAGTTATGCATTTTCATCATAAACAACTTACTGCGAAACTAGTTATGAGTAAAGCACATTATTATCATTTTTTGGACAACCTTAATTACCAATGTCTACTTACTTCCTCTCATCCTGATTACTAGTAAGGATATAAAGTGTTTCCATGTAATTAATAAGTAGTTAATTAATACCAAGTACCACATCACCATTATAGTACATACCTAAAGTGTTTTCATGTAATCAATAAGTTGTTAGTTCATACAAAGAGGTCAGGTCAGGTCAGGTCACCATGAAAACAGTACTTACCTTCTTACTGTCTACCACCACCGACAGATTGCTTGATCTGCGTGAGAAGGCGTGCGTCGGCTCGGGGAAGCTGGGCAGCTTCTCACCCGGAGCTGCGGCTAAGATGATGGCTCTGGAAAAAAGACATTGAATTAGTACAAACATATACTTATTCAACACTACTAGTAATCATAAACTCAAAATGTCAAATAAATATATACATTCCAGTAGTACAAACATATACTTATACAACACTACTAGTAATCCTTAACTCAGCATGTCAAATAAATAAATACATTCCAGTAGTACAAACATATACTTATTCAACACTAAAAGTAATCATAAACTCAGCATGTCAAATAAATAAATACATTGAATTAGTACAAACACATACTTATACAACACTACTAGTAATCCTTAACTCAGCATGTCAAATAAATAAATACATTGAATTAGTACAAACATATACTTATACAACACTACTAGTAATCCTTAACTCAGCATGTCAAATAAATAAATACATTGAATTAATACAAACATATACTTATTCAACACTAAAAGTAATCATAAACTCAGCATGTCAAATAAATATATACATTCCAGTAGTACAAACATATACTTATTCAACACTACTAGTAATCCTTCACTCAAAATGTCAAATAAATATATACATTCCAGTAGTTAAAACTTTTCAACTTCTACAAACATATACTTATTCAACACTAAAAGTAATCCTAAACTCAACATGGGAAACAAACAAAGACATTTTAGTAGTAAATCCATCTACTTATACAACACTGTAATAGTAATCTTAAACTCAGCACATGGGAAATAGGACTTAGGTAATTATGAAGACTTACTAATTATGTGTTTTTTGTTCCTTGTGTATCTTTAGTTAGGTTACTCTCTGTACTCCCATTATTTGTGTTGCCTAAATACCTTCAGGCCAAACAAAATCATTATCATTATCATTATTACTATTATTATTCAGTGTCTCACCTCCTCCTGGTTTGTGACACCCCATAGTTCCCTGCTTGAAGAATACCAAAGGTGCACTGGTAACCCATCTTGAGCAGCACACGCAAGGTCAGCTTCAGCACCAACCCACACTTATACGACACAAAGTTACGCACATTCTCAAGCAGGAAGAAGCGTGGGCGGTAGTAGTCACAGTAGGAGAGGTAAGAGGCTACCAGGGAGTTCTGTGAATAGTAAGGTAAGGTAAGGTAAGATAGTGTGCATTAGGTTAGGTTAAAAGGTTATATTTATTAAAACTTTATACTGTACTTTCTCCTCCTTCTCCTATACATAAATATCACTGTAATCTGTAATAATGCAGCAAAATTAGGCTGTTTAGAATGTGGTTTTTCTAATTCATTCTCTTATACACAATTTTTTTTCCCCCATCTATGTTGTTTTCCGGGTATTAAAAAGTTAGCTTAATGTTCACTCAACCAGTGTGGATGTTAGTTAATTCCTTGGAGTGATTGAACCTCTGTCACCCAACATTTCTTGAGGTCAATCAAATAATATTAATAAAGAAACACGGACTATAATTTTCTAAGGCCAAAAGTTGATTGAATGTCCATCACTCAATCCATTCACTTCCTCCACTTAATCCATCAACTTCTTCCATTCAATCCATCAACTTCTTCCATTCAATCCATCAACTTCCACCACTCAACACTCACCTTAAACAGGGAATATTGTCGGCTGCTGAAACGGTTCATGCCTGAGAATCCTTGACATGGGGGACCACCACACAGCATCTCCACGTCACCCTTCTGAGGCAGACGCTGGCCCTTGCTGTTCATGTTGTTACCCTGCAGACACAGTACCACCTTAACACAACCTTACATTTCATACTACCAACCTAACACAACCTTACACTTCTATATTCATTAATTAACTAACTAACTAACATGAGTGAGTCTTGATCTGAATATGAGGATGTTCGAAACTGTTTTAAAGGTAACGAGAAAGGATTTGAACATAATTTAAGGGTAACAAGAAAGGATTATAAACTATTTGAAGAGTAACGAGAAAGGATTATAACTTCATTTCTTCCCTACTGCATATGTATTTCTCTGCATACATTTGTGTTATATGAAAATTGCATTATAAAAAAACCTTGATCCAGTAATAAAAGACTGGTACTCACATCCATGACCTGCCTGAGCAAAGCATTACAATCATCGGTGAAGACGGTTGCATTGGGAAAGTTGAGTCTGTATGCCTTGGCGGCTGGGTCAAACGCCTCAATGGCCCACTTAGACTCACATATCCCTGCCTGGTGGAAGCCTTCAGAAAGACCTGCAAAATACAACATCAACTTCAAACATCAATAACATCTGATACTCCCATCAAGAGAATATTAGTGATTTTCTAAGGAAATTTAATTATGGTACATTCAACATTAATTAAAAACATCTGCTGCTCACATCCGAAGGCTATTAGTGATTATCTAAGGAAATTCAACAATAACTTCAATCATTAAAAACATCTATTCACACTCAGGTTATTAGTGATTATCTAAGGAAATTTAATTATAGTATATTCAATAATCATGTCAATTATATTTACAACACTTCCACATTTAAACAAGAGTATGTGTGTATCTTTTACAATCAGCAGGGAACACGTTGGTAGTATTCTTGTAGCTGTGACTCATATATAAACAAATACTAAAATTACAAGACTTGAACACAGACACAAGTACACTACACCACCACCTGCTTACCTCCCACACCCCCACACCACCGCCTGCTTACCTCCCACCCCAGCGAACACATCCAGCGTGTGCAGTTTGCGTTTCACTTCTGGATTCTTGAAGCCTTGGAAGTTGATTTCTTCATTGTCATCTGGCACACACTTGGCCTTGCCCTTCTTCCCCTTACTACCCTTTCCCTATAGTAAAAATAATGATAACAATAATAATACTAATAATGATGATAAGGTTCTGTGATAATAAGTTTTAAGAATATTAGATTAGTTATTAACATTAGAAACTCTTATTCTATACCTTGTTTTGGCAGCTTTCAAATTGTTATTATTATCCAAATGACTTTACTTTTTTTTTTACATTAAAAGGGACAAGAAAAATACGTAAAAAAAATCCCGCTCGTCGCCTAAAAAAAATCTGATAAAAACACTAAATATATAATCAAGTAATGGAATACAAAATGCAATGATCACTTCAACAGACTGATGTATTATGTAGGAGTGAATCATAGTGTGTGTCAGTGTATTTATAAGTATTAAGAGTGTCACAACTTGCCTTCCCAAGCCTGCCCATGTTCTGAGCCTTGATTGGGGGTTCTTTGAAAGTCTTCCGAGATGCATCGTAAGCCTCCCCAAAGTAGAACTGATGTGGTACTTCTTTCATTAAGTCATCAACGGTTTTGTCAATTAGGTTCTCTCGGAAAACCACAAAACACTTCCCAGCAACATCACCGAAGGTTATCCAAGCCTCTGCAGGACAAGAAAAACATTGACTATGATAGGATTTGTAGTGACTTAGTGTTCATCAATGCACAGTGTTCAAGCAGCAATAATAATAATGGTGTTCTTGAAACGTGTTACATTAATACATTTTCTTTACCCTCATCACATTACACAGACATCTATCTATTTATTCATCTATCATAATAAAAAGTGAACTAGTGTAAACAATGCTCAATTCTTTACTATTAATTGACAACCTCTTACTAACACCCTTCCACTCCACTGTATTCTTCTGTCTTTAAGCTTATTAACCACAGAGTATATGAGCCTGAAGGAAGGAATGGGTGAAGAGGGTGAAGGCAAGGTGAAGGGTGAAGGGTTAAGGTGAAGTTAGAGCCTCACCTTCCTCACTCCAGTAGAGGCGGTTGAGGTCTGACTGGTAGGAGGCCACAGGACCTCGGTGAGTGTCCTCTGGCCGGTAGAACTTTGCAACCTTGACAGACACATTACTAGGATTCTGGCTGCTTCCTGAGGGACAACGCACATACACTTAAGTTATGTACACATGAATGCAGGTTAAGTGAAGTTGAAAGTATTATCATGAATGCGAGTATAAGTTCAAAGTTCCAAGTATTATCATGAATGCAAATATAAGTCAAAGTATTAGCAATAGATGTAATCCGTCAATAATAATAATCAAGAACACACACGTAGCCTCCAATCTTTTACCTGTTTCTTTGCTTGTAATGTAAAGGATCCGTGCTATCCTGAATGGCTTGGGCGTCATCTCGTTGGATCCTTTAATGTGATCCGAACACTTCCTGTAATACTCGGGGTACATTTCCTCATCCACATTCTTCCTCTTCTCCTCCTTCTCTGGGGCGGGAGCAGGCTTGATCTGTATCATGATAAATACAAATACAATCATTACTGTAATACAACTCTCTATGGAATTCACTCCTTTCCCCATGCACATCATCTAAGTCCAGCTCAACCTAACCACTGCTAAGGCTAATCAACCCATCCATCACTGTGAGCATACTGAAGGTTACGTTGCCTTGCCCACCCTCTGATCACCCCATGCAGCCCCCCTTCCCATACCAAGTAACTCCCAACAGGAAGCATCAACTTGCCCCAAGGCTAAAGAGAGGTGCCCAAGTGTGTATAATCACCTGGAATTGGAAGGCATCAGGGTTGACAAAGACACAGTCTCCGATGGCAAAGTCATCTCCCAGGTAAGTGACGGTTTGGTATCTGTTCTGTTGGAATATAATAATAATAATAATTAAACATAACAAAGAAAGAAAGTACGTCCTTTTATTACCTTCTCTTCTTTTAATTATATAATGGGATCAGATTGCATGAGTCTTCCTCCTCCTACTTTTCTTTTTTTCCCTTCTCTTTTAATTTTATAAGATTAGATTGCATGAATTTTCCTCCTCCTTTCCCTTTCTCTTCTTTTAATTATTGAATGAGATCAGATTGCATGCAGGTTCCTTCTCCTCCTAATCCTTTTTTCACCTTTCTCTTCTTTTAATTCCTCCTCCTTTATTCCCTTTTCTTTTAATTATATAACAGGATCAGATTGCCTGTGTGTGATCCTTACCTGTGACTGTGAACTCTCCTCCTCCACTATCCTGCCCAGCACACACTGTTCCCGCCTCTCAGCCTTCTCCCTGGCAGCACACGAAGAACAGTAATGGTAATTCTCATTTGCATCAGTAGCCTGGAGGGGAATTGAACTGAATTAGTACATTATAAAAAGTTATATAGAACTAAATATAACACAGGAGCTGCCTTGTGTGGGTCAACTGGCCTTATGTTCTTATGTTCTTAAATATGAATGCATTGTTATATTTTGCCTTAAAGAACAAACATAAATATGGTTGTTGATGGCAAGCACCTTACTTTGAACCTTAGATAATGTTCAACCACACACTCAATGAAGGAAGGGGAAGGGGAAGGGGAAGATGTGAGTGAAAGAGGAAGGTGTAAAGGAAGGGGAAGGAGAGGGGAAGGTGAAGATGTGAGGGAAAGGGGAAGGTGAAGATGTGAGGGAAAGGAGAAGGTGTGAAGGAAGGGGAAGGTGTGAAGGAAGGGGAAGGTGAAGATGTGAGGGAAAGGAGAAGGTGTGAAGGAAGGGGAAGGGGAAGGGAAAGGGGAAGGGGAAGGGGAAGGGGAAGGTGTAAGAGCAACACCACTTGTAACCAGAACACTTTAGCAGACCATGCACGTAAATTAATGACAAGGTAATTCCACTTAGTAAGGTGTATCTACAAGGTATTGGACATCAGGTGCACACCATAGCATACAAAAAAGAAGAAGAAAGAAAGAAGACGGAAAAGAAAAACAAGGGAAAGAAGAAGAAGCAGATAAAAAAGAAGACAGAAAAAAAAGGCAAAGAAGCAGATGAAAAAAAACAGGAAAAAATAAGGGAAAGAAGAAAACGGAAAAAAGAAAAAAAGAAGAAAAAGAAACTAAATAGAAAAAAATCAATCCATCCCATCAATGTTGAATAGGAGAAGTAAGAAAAAACCCCCCACAATATATAATAAATAATAAATAATAATAATAAGGATGATACCAACATGACGTACAGTGTTATTACGTTCTTTTGGCACGTCTTCAAAGCGTCCAAAGTCAGCTTCGTACATCATCTTGTACCAGTAGGCGGTGCCGTCCTCGTCCTGGACCGGGTAGTCTGTGTCAAGCTCAGCGATGCCTCCAAGCTCCTTCCAGTAAGGTGCCGGCTCAATGTACTGTACTGTGACCTGTAGGGTGGGGTGGGGTGAGGTTAGGGTGTGTTACTTCAAATAGGGTGTGGTTAGGTTAGGGTGTGTTACTTCAAATAGGGTGAGGTTAGGTTAGGGTGAATTACTTCAAATAGGGTGAGGTTAGGTTAGGGTGTGTTACTTCAAATAGGGTGTGGTTAGGTTAGGGTGTGTTACTTCAAATAGGATGAGGTGAGGTTAGGGTGTGTTACTTTAAATAGGGTGTGGTTAGGTTAGGGTGTGTTACTTCAAATAGGGTGTGGTGAGGTTAGGGTGTGTTACTTCAAATAGGGTGAGGTTAGGTTAGGGTGTGTTACTTCAAATAGGTTAGGGTGTATTAATTCAAAGCTGTGTTATTGTGTTAGAGGTCATTGGTTAAAAACATCTGATTAAAATAAATATATAATAAAAAAAAAAAAAAAAAAAAAAAAAAAAAAATATATATATATATATATATATATATATATATATATATATATATATATATATATATATATATATATATATATATATATATATATATATATATATATATATATATATATATATATATATATATATATCAGTACATAAATAAAATCTTTAAAAAATCCATGTTATTTTTTACCTTTTTCATGATGGCATCAACGAGAGTATCATCACAATCATCAGTGATAAACAGCTCCAGTGGATCAGCCGTTTCCCCGAGCACAGTGTCACTCCCTCGACAGAACCAGTCCGCGTGGAAGTGTTTCTTGGCCTTGCAGTCCTCCCACATGTAGGTGATCCGGGCAATGTACACAGGGGTTTGAGGGTCATCAGGCTCCACCATCACACACTCGTTTACCTTATACTCCTCATCGTTAATTATGACTGAGTTGTAATACCTTCTCTTGGCCTTGGTGTGGGTCGGCTCCCCCGCCCAGGCTACCCTATGAGTGTGTCTTCGGATACGGTAAATTTTAGGCTTAGCAGTGCCATCCTCGAGTTCAATGCCGGCTAGTTCTTCATCATCATCATCATCTGCCTCAGCCACGACCAGGTTAGGACACCGGCGGTCAATACAGCATTGCTTAGACCGACCTGACCCTCCAAACTTAACCATATTCTTGCAATGCTTACACTGGCCGCAGTCACCCTTCTGGCATGCGTCACACACCCCACACCGTGTTCTCCGGGCCAAGGGGAGGTCTTGGCCGGGCTCAATCTGCTCAGGAAAGAAGGACTCGAATAGGTTCCTAATGAGCGGTGTGGTGGTTGCTTTGGTCCATTTGGGTGGTTTGACGACCTTGAGTTTTGGGATGGAGCGCCTGAGTGCCCGAGTCTTGCCCAGGGTGACACCGGCCAGACTGATAATGCTGCGGATACACGGTGAGGTGATGAGTAAGTCCTCGTCATCATCACCGGCCGTGTCAAAGTTGTGCACCTGTGGAAATAATTGTGAAAGGTTAGGTTAGGTTTATTAATAAGTACACCAAGCATCTGACATCTATTTCAAGGTAGTTATAATGTTTAATAAGTATAACATAAACATCAGTTACTGATTCATCCTCCTCTTTCTACTCCTACAAAGGGAAGGACAGTCAACTACCGACAGAGCAAATAAAATACAAACGTCAATGAGAGATATTTATACACAGTGCAAAGAAAACTTGATGCTTGCTTAATCACTACACCTTTTGCTGACTCATACATATACTCAGGAATACTTCTTAACACACATGAGTAGTTTATAATTACTAAAGAGGGAATAAGGTAGTTAGTAGTTAGTGGGCCTTACCTGGTCACACACAAACTGGGCGTGTCTCAACAATATATCTTCAGTTATCGTATGCAGACCACTCGGGGGAACGGCTGTCTCAAGCTTGTTCAGTAAGTCTTCATAAGCTGCATCAGTGTTCTCCACCATAAACTCTATCACCAGCTTGCTAACGTATATCTTTTCCTTGACAGCATCGACGAAAGGTGCGTATGTTTCACTAGGTGTCATTAAGATGTACTCAGCATAGGCAGTGGAGAAGCCAATTAAAGCCTTCTCACCTGAAACAATAATTACTCTGTCAGGTGTGGACTCTAAATAAAATGGTTTGAATTGAAATGTATAATAGTATGCATATCAAACTTGTGGGTCATAGAGATTTAGAATATGTATTATAATTCCTTTTTACAATGAATAACAAAAGGCTTGAAATGATAAGGAAAGTCTCTCAATAGTGTAGGGAAAAATTATATCAAGAGGCTCGGTAAGACAATGTTGAAAGGAATGAAGGAAAGAATGATTGGAAAGGTTGAAAGGAATGAAGGAAAGAATGACTAGAAAGATTGAAAGGAATGAAGTGAGGTCATCAATATTGTACAAAACGAGTTATTATTACCAAGAGATGAACTGAGGGAAATAAATGAATGAATGAACCTTACTCACCCCCATCAAACCCAGACATCCACCACTCATTAATGGGTCCGATATCCTTGGCCGGCACCCCCCCCTCCACACTTGGGTCCTCCTCATAGATGGGTTTGAGGAAGCCCGAGAAGAAGAGGAGAACATTGCGCTCAATCAGCCCACCATCAAAGGGACACAGGTGACCCTCCTTGTCGTACACACTGATGAAGGAAATTAATTACACATATATATACTAAGTTGTTGTTGTTGATGATGATGATGATGATGATATTTTTTTTGCCATTTTAATGTATGGGAAAAAAGGAAAATAAATAATGAATAAATATGATAAAATAAATAATTAATTGTTAGGCTTGAATGAGTAGAAGTGAATGTGTAATAGTTAACTAGAGACAGGGAGGAAGGATATGATTAGGTAGTTCAAATTCCATGTAATCTTTTCTCTGTGCTGCTCATATATAAATTTTCTCATGATAGGCTCAGAAAAAATAGTACCATCAAGAATTATAATATAGACATCATGGTCATTATTTCAAACTTAAAACTTAATAAATCTACCAACATAAACACACAAGGTGACGATAATAATAAAAAAAAAAAAAAAAAAAAAAAAAAACTTACTTAAACTCTGTAATCTGGTGTTGCGGTCTTTCATCATACTCGTGAATAAACTCTTCGTCCCCGGTGAAGACGGAGAGTTTAGGGTCCGTAAGGGCGATGAACTCCTCTGCAGCAGCTTCAGGGTGGCCAGGGTACAGGAGCAGGTCAGGGCTGGTGAGGTGCTGGCGACACACACCACAGCGGTTCATTGCCCACGCCTGGCTCTCTGTTTTCTCTCTGTTGATTTTTTAGCGAATTAAGTTTATTTGTTGTGAAATGTGGGAAAGTTATAAATGTATTGGTTATTATGTTGTGTTAAATGTTTGTATAGCTCATTAAGTTTATAGTGAAATGTGGTATATTGTTATTAAAAGTGTTAGTCATTATGTTGTGTTCAATGTTTGTATGGGTTTGTTAAATGTCCCTCCTCCTCCTCCTCAGCTTAATTAGTTTAATTAATTTATGGTGTTGAAGAATATAATTAAATTCACATTAAATTCCTTACTTAGGTATTTATACTTTAATCAATTCATGGTGTTGAAGAAAATATAATTAAATTTTGGTGTATATACTGTAATCAATTCATGGTGTTGAAAAAAATATCATTAAATTGGCAGTACATTCCTTACTTTTATTAATTCATGGTGTTGCAAAAAATCATTAAATTCCTTACTTAGGCGTGATGTCTTTCATAGGTGTGTTTGCATCTTCCTCCATCTTCAGTTTCTTATCCTCAGGTTGCAGCTCCTCATCCTCATCCTCTTCATCTTGGTTCTCTTCCTTCACCTTCACCTGGGCTGTCGTTGGAGTGTGTTTGAGTGTGGGTGAAAACACATCAGTTATGGCTCGCTGTCCACTCTGTGACTGCCTCCGACGGGGGGTTCGGGCTGGCAAGGTAATGATAAAGATGATAATAATACAAATAATAATAATGGTAATGATGATAATAATTATTTAATTTCATCCGAAGGAATTTTCTGCCTACTTCTGTTTTTGTCTGTTTGTATTTTTGTTTATTTATATGTTTCTGTTTGCCTAAGTATATAACAACAATAATAATTTCATTTAATTTGAAAGCATAGGGTACTATATACAAACTAGATAAAGTGAGTACAGAGAGAATGAAATCATAATAATCATAATACTAATGATATTAATGATAATAATAATAATAATAATACTAACACACATTGAAGTTAAACTCACCTTTTATTTGTTTCTTTTGTCGTGGTGAAGATACATTGTCATCAATATCCATTTTTTCCTCTTCATCTTTCTTAATACCATTTATTTTCACCTTTTCTTCCTTACTCTCCTCAACCTTGCTTTCAGGTTTCTTATCTACTTTCATATCTTCCTCTTCCTTGCTTTCCTCGTCATTGTTTTCATGTTTTTGAATTCCTTTCATCTTTTCTTTGGTAGTTTCTTCATTAGTGTTATTGCCATTCTTGTTGTTTTCCTTGTAGGCAAACATTGATAGTTTCCCCTTGGCTGACGGAGTGCCATTGTGTGTGTTGTCCTTGTCCTTGTCCTGTGTGTCTGTGTTGTCCTTGTCATTACTCTCTGCTAAATTTAAACTTGATTCCAGTAATATCTCAAGTTTTTTGAAGTATGTGCCCTGTTTGGAGATGGGTGGAAGCTTATTTGATAATATTATTGAAACAAATGATGATTCACAAAGTACTCTAGAACAATTCAAAATAAAAAATGATAATAATTGCCTGGATGAAATGATACAAATTTTCATTCTTTTCAAAATAAACTAGGGTACATGATAGAAGAAAAAAAATCATGTACATGTATATTAATTTTAGAAACATTGTAACTGTAAAACATTAATCAGCATGAAAAGTCAAAATGAAGCATGAAGATATATACCTATATATAAAAATTTGATTTTCATTGAAAGTCAAGAATAAGCATGAGAAAATAACCTCACATTGAAGGTAAGCACCCCCTCCCCCCCCACGCCTGCCTGAGTCCCACCTCGGTAATATGGGCATCTTTGAGGTTGTTCTCCAGCAGAGTAATGTGTTCACGGTCTGAGTCCATGAGATGACCGTCAAGCAGGGACACCAACCGCTTCACATAACCCTTACGAGTGAGCTCTTCCTCCTTGTAGTTAACCTGAAGCACTTCAACTCTGAAAATTTGTAAGTAAGTAAGTTAGGTTTTGGACACCAATGAGGACAGGCAGCATTGTACATCCCAAAGCTACCTTACACCCTTAACTATCATTATTATAACTCACCCTAATATAACTTACCTAACGTACGCAAAACAACTAATTAATGTAAGGATCAACGATGCATTCCACAATACACAACACAATCTTAACCATCATTATTATAACTTATCTAACGTATCCTAAACCCTTCCTGTACGTAAACAAAACTACTTTATCAACTCATTAAAGTGAATATTAATGATGCATTCCACAACAACACAACACAACCACACCTCCAACATGCCTCCATCAATGTATTATAACACTAAGTTTACCTCCTCCCTCCTTGCACATTCATTAAGTCCTTTAAATAAGTGCAGAAGGACAGCAGGTGAAGTCCAAGCACCTATCTACGTAATTTTTATTTTCTTTTGATGATATGAACATACTACCATATCAAACCATCACTATAAAATAACACTAAATATTTAAAACATTATATAAACATCACCCTCGAGCCATGAGAATCCTTCAAAAGTAATGAACTACCACACTTTCTACATAAACAACAACACTCATTATCATAGCTCCCTTTACTAGTGTGTTCTATCTACACCCACACAAGGAGGACAGTGGTATGACTTACTTCTTCCACACATCTCTGGGTATTGTGATTGCCTTAGCCACACCCACCATCCTCTGTTATAAGGGAAGGCAGAAGGCAAAACACACACCTTGTCTACTGTCCTTCACCTCACAGCTGCCTCACATTTGGCGCCAAACTACTACTACTTCTCTCTTCCTCGATCTAGATCTTGAGTTCAATCCGTGAATGGAATGGTATATTTTTATTTAGATTAGTCTATATATAGCTTTTCTTGCTTTTTGACTTATTTATAATTCATAATAATTAATGCAGGTATGTTGTTATAAAAAAATATTGTATTGGCGGTAAAGTTTTTCTCTATTCGCCGATGTTGATCCGTACATGCAACGGTGTAACTTTATTTTAATTAATCTCTATATAGTTTTACTTGCAATATTTTAAAACTAATATATAACTCATACTAATAAATGAAGGTATGTTATCATAAACACAATGTTGTATAATAGTTTATGAGGATATGATGCTTGTTGATGTTAGTAAATAAATATTTCACACCAAGTATATATTATGTATCATTTATGTGTATTGACAGAAGGAGCAAATATATTAAAGTTGAACATTATTAGTTATATTTTCCTCATTTCTATGGAAGGCAATACATTACCTAAATCATAATAAACAAAATACAAGTGGAGATGAACAAAATTACCTGTTGATGGTATAGTATATAAAAACAAATTACAGAAAAGGGATTTAATAATTCACTAAGCTTATATTTCTGCATATGTGTAGATGATGCCAGATATAGATATTGATAAATAGATAGGTTGACGGATAGATAAATAGATGTATGAAACACAGAGAGATAGATAATTTAATAAGGGAGAAAATACTAAAATCTGGCTGATAAAAGAAAGTAATAGAGTTAAGGAAATACGTATATACAACCTTAATGCAGTACAATAAGAAAATAAGAGGAAGAACATAAGAGGAGGAATAAAGATAAGAATAAGATAAATGTTTGCTCTACGTGTACATAATTATTAATACAAAAATACACTTATAACAATCTAAGATCTTTTCCAATTTAATACCTAGGAAGAAAGAATGAAAAAAATATGTAATTCAAATAAAATAGAAAAGCGATCGAGTCTTTCTCTCTCTCTCTCTCTCTCTCTCTCTCTCTCTCTCTCTCTCTCTCTCTCTCTCTCTCTCTCTCTCTCTCTCTCTCTCTCTCTCCTTCATTCTTGTATCTTTCTTCCTTTTTCATTTGTTATACATATGGAAAAAAAAACA
>JAXIVD010001958.1:10000-17500 GCA_036785275.1 Cancer borealis | reverse complement strand
CACACACACACACACACACACACACACACACACACACACACACACACACACACACACACACACACACACACACACACACACACACACACACACACACACACACACACACACACACACACACACACACACACACACACACACACACACACACACACACACACACACACACACACACACACACACACACACACACACACACACACACACACACACACACACACACACACACACACACACACACACACACACACACACACACACACACACACACACACACACACACACACACACACACACACACACACACACACACACACACACACACACACACACACACACACACACACACACACACACACACACACACACACACACACACACACACACACACACACACACACACACACACACACACACACACACACACACACACACACACACACACACACACACACACACACACACACACACACACACACACACACACACACACACACACACACACACACACACACACACACACACACACACACACACACACACACACACACACACACACACACACACACACACACACACACACACACACACACACACACACACACACACACACACACACACACACACACACACACACACACACACACACACACACACACACACACACACACACACACACACACACACACACACACACACACACACACACACACACACACACACACACACACACACACACACACACACACACACACACACACACACACACACACACACACACACACACACACACACACACACACACACACACACACACACACACACACACACACACACACACACACACACACACACACACACACACACACACACACACACACACACACACACACACACACACACACACACACACACACACACACACACACACACACACACACACACACACACACACACACACACACACACACACACACACACACACACACACACACACACACACACACACACACACACACACACACACACACACACACACACACACACACACACACACACACACACACACACACACACACACACACACACACACACACACACACACACACACACACACACACACACACACACACACACACACACACACACACACACACACACACACACACACACACACACACACACACACACACACACACACACACACACACACACACACACACACACACACACACACACACACACACACACACACACACACACACACACACACACACACACACACACACACACACACACACACACACACACACACACACACACACACACACACACACACACACACACACACACACACACACACACACACACACAATCTAGTATTGGGCCTGTTACGGTCTCATCATATCCACACGACTACCGATCGATAAGGTAAGCGAAACCTCACCATCCTGAAAACCAATTCGAGTTAGTTACAAACCACTTCGAATCAGCTAGACTTTTACACTTCTCAAACCATTTCGAGTCAGCTTGTCTTCCACCTCAAAAACACAACTTCCAAACACGTAACCCAGGAGATGCTAAGTCATCCATGCATCCCGATGACTCACAAGCAAAACATTTCCTCCCGTGCGTACATGCGAGGCGTCGTAGACATAGCCACAGATGTGCCCACGACTGTAAACACTTGTATCAAACAAATGCAGACTTAGCGTTTTAAATCAACGAGAGTAGAATCCCGCCCCCCAGTGCTCAGTGTATGCTCACGTGGAACACACCAACAGATAACACAAACGCAGTACGGTGCACCATCAAGGAGTAGCTGAGAGAGAGAAACTTCTTTTTTTCTTCACTATTTCCTTATTTTCTATAACGAAACCTTTCAATTTCCTGACCAACGAGTGGAAGATATGATTATAGGCAGGGCGAAGGTGGTGTGTGTGGTGGTGCTGCTAATGTTCTGGAGCTCCTTGTTAATCCACTTTTGCAAGAACTCTTACAGAGACAGCATGTTTTACTACTCCCCTGACCCCACTCCCTCCACGCAGAGCTTCCTTCTAAATAGAGGTACAGTATGGAAAGGGGATTGTGTGTTAGGTTAGGTTAGGTTTGTTAATTGTATGTATTGGTGATTTTTAGTGAGACTCGCTCAGCTAGTGCACTTGCTATAGTGGTCGCATTAATCGACCCCATTGCCTGAATGAATAAACAAAATCGCGACCAATACCACCAAAAACTCATCTAGATTAGTCTAGGCTGCACTAGCAGAAGGTATACATAGAGAATGGGAGTCAGCTGGAGGTCGTGTAAACATAATCCCTCATTCTTTTCTCCGGGCTCTCAGAAGAAGGTTCTCCCAGCTTTCGCTGTCTACCGAGGCCTCTTCGGTCATGCTCTGTGTTTCAGCAGTTTCCTGTCGGTCTGTCTTCGACCTTATTATGGTTAGTTTTCTGGTTTTTTCTCTGTGGAGCGCGTTTTTTAGTTTAGTCAGGAGGGGGAGTGCTGTTAGCTAATTACTGAGGGTGCTGGTGTGGGAGCCCCTTGGTTACAGTGCTGGCTTTTTTGGCCGGTCCTGCGGTGTTTGTTCCTGTTTTAGGGATAGCTTTATCCCTACCTCACCACTCCCTCCTTCCGGTCCTCCCCGCCCTGTTTCGTTACTGTGTGCGGGGCGCTGTGGAGGACCCCTGGCTCGTGTAGCCACTTGGGTCGTTTGAAGGTTTTTCCTTTGGACCTACGCTCTCTGGCACTTACTGTCTCTGATGACCATTGTGTCGTTATGAGGAGTATTGGGCCTAGGTTTATAGGGTTAGTCTTTTTGGGTTCCTTGAGGGACTTCTTATCCCCTTAAGGGCACCCTACTCCCCTAGAGGGCACCCTACCCCTTGACGGAAAACTGGCTCCTCGTAAGGCTTCCTATCCCTTGGTGGGTAGCTTATCCCTGGGGGTACCCTACCCCTTGTGGCCTTGAGGAGTACTCTACCCCTGAGGGGTACCATACCTTTTGAGGGGTATGCTGCCCTATGGAGGGTACACTACCTTCTGAGGGGTACACTACCCCTTGAGGGGTACTCTACCCCTGAGAGGTACCATACCTTTTGAGGGGTATGCTGACCTATGGGGGGTACACTATCCTCTGAGGGGTACACTACCCCTTGAGGAGTACACTACCCCTTGAGGGGTACACTACCCCTTGAGGGGTACTCTACCCCTGAGGGGTACCATATCTTTTGAGGGGTATGCTGACCTATGGGGGGTACACTACCCTCTGAGGGGTACACTATCCCTTGAGGGATAGTCTACCCTTAAAGAGTGCCCTACCCACTAAATAATATCCTTCTCATTGTGCATCTACACGGGTACTTATATGTGCATGTACTTTCTTTTGTCGGCAGGCCTCCATGTCACAGGATAAAAGGGTTCAGTGCTCCCTGGAAGGCTGCTCCGCCAGATTCTCTTCTGACGGACACCAGCGATGCACTACTCATGCCCCCTGCGTGGTTGGGAACATGTTTTCCCCTGACAAATGTGATGCCTGCTCCCAGTGGATCGAGGCTATTCGTAAGGCTCCCTCTCCGACGGCGGCTCCACAACATGCCCTTCTTAAACATCGTTGGTCCTCAGCTCGTAGGGCCTGTGCTAAGGCAGGTATACGTTTACAATGGTTCGACGACGAATTGGCATCGAACTTTTGTCTCTCACGTAGGAGGAGTTGTTCTTCAGACCGGAGTAGGAGTGCAGGTCCGCTTCCTTCTACTTCCTCCTCTACAATTACGGCCCGGTCACCGCTAGTACAACGACAGTCTTCCTGCTCTCCAAGACGCTCTCCTAGGCGTTCTTCCAGAGCCCGCTCTCCTTCGCCAGGAGCTCTGTGGCGTCTCGTGATATCTTTTCTTACTCTGCTCAACGGGAGGAGCCGTCTTCTGGACAAATTATGGAGATGTTTTCCCAGATCAGAGACCTACTACAAAACAGTAGTGGGATGAATAGGGACGAGAGAGCTCCTTCACCTTCCGGGTCTGCAGCCTCTGAGGTGTCAGAGCACAGCCAGCAGCAGTTTTCTTTAGTGGATTTAAAGGATCCCCAACCATCTTCATTCCCACAGGCAGATCTTCCCCAAGAATTCAACTCTTCTGTCCCAGTCTTTTCGGGATCTGCTGCTTCTTTGACCAGCCCTCGTCGGGGGAGACTGTGGTAGCTTTTGACTGGACGGAAGTCCCTTCCTCATGGCCTGTTATGTACTCCGAGGGTAAGCCCTTCGTGATGCAGTACAAACCTGGTTCCTCGGCACTAGTACCCAGGACTGACTTAGAAGTCAGGGCACGAGTGAGGCATGATGGCCACGAGGTCTTTCAATACCGTAGAGTTCGTCTCTCAAAAAGGGAATCCCATCCCTCCTTCCCTTCTGTCTCCACTACTCTTGCTTTCGATGCAGTGGACGCAGTAGCAGCGGCGACTTTTCTGGACTCGTCGTCCTCTATCGAGGTGACTCAAACCAGTGACGGCAGGAGAGTGGCCGCGATGGGGGGCCAAAACTTCGTTAACTGGAAGAAGTTGAACTTAGACCCGAGGCATATTTGGGCAACTTTGTTGGCAAGAGCGTAGTCTCCCCTCGCCTTCTCTCCCCTCTACTTCTTCCCTGACTCTACTTCTTTGGATCCAAGCATCAGGGATTTTCTTCTAGCTCCGCCCCTGTCACAGACGGATTTTCCATGGCAGACGCTACAGGTTCCCAAGTCTGCCCTGACTAAGGATCATAGAGATAGACTCTTAGCCTCTCTTGCAATTTCTACCGCTAATGGGTTTTCACAGATCGCACAGTGGCTGCAAGAGATGGCAGACAGGTTGGACAGCGTACCTACAGAGGAGGTTCGCTCGATCCTTCTAGCCATCTCTACCATGACTGCTGGTCTAGCTCAGGCTCATTCTCCCACTATCCGCCCTGCACTGGAAAAAACAGTGGGTTCAAGGCTTAACCTGAGGAAGGAAGCCTTCAAGAATAGGACAGCGGAGATGCTCCAGGGTCTCCTTCTTCAGGACCCCTTTTGTCCGAACCTTATTTCAGAAACGTCTTTACAGACAGTCTTAGCTTCGCAGCCACCTGTCTTCAACTTGAGCTCACGACCCTCCACATCTCAAAGACAAACGGTTAAAAGGAAAAGGAGTCCTGAGCCTCTAACGGCAAGATCACACCAACGACGTCCCGTATTCCCTCAAGAGAACATGAGGAGTACAAAATTCCAAAATGATAGAAAATATCAGAGCAAGCCCTTTCGTGGGAATAAAACGAAACGCAAAACGTTGACTACCCAACTCTTGGTCTCCTGTCAGATTGGGCCGTCTCCTTGCCCGCCACTGGTTGGGCGTCCAGGGTAGTAAAAAAAAAGGACTCGCATGGCCTTGGATACGTCAACCCCGCCTTCGCCGGCCTCACACCACGACCACCGTGAAGGAGTCGGTTGTTTCCCATGTGCACGAAATGCTGCGCTTGGGAGTGGTAAAACTTACCGCCACTCCAGTTTTTCTTTCCCGCCTGTTTACAGTCCCCAAGAAAGGCTCCAGCGTGGATAGATTGGTAGTGGATCTAAAGGCTCTAAACAAATTCATTCTTCACCATCATTTCAGGATGTTAACTTTTGCTCAGGTCCGCCTTCATCTTCAGAAGGGGGATTGGCTGGCCTCCTTGGACTCAAAAGATGCCTACTGGCACGTTCCCATTTGCCCACGCTTCAGGAAGTTTCTAGCTTTCCAAGTAGGACGATAGTGCCTTCAGTTCACACGTCTTCCATTTGGTCTCTCCATAGCACCAAAGGTCTTTTTCCACCTGACAAAAGTGGTAGCCACCAAGCTCGCCAACAAAGGTGTGGACACCCTGATGTATTTGGACGATTGGCTCCTCATCTCTCCTTCTCTACACCTTGCGAGGGAGAGAGTAGCAACTACTCTGTCGACTACACAGAATATGGGATTCAAAGTAAACTTCTCCAAGTACTCCCTAACACCTACCCAAAGTCTCCTGTGGCTGGGAATGGAGTGGGATACTTCTCGGGCAAGAGTCCGATTGTCGCAGGAAAACGCCAACAAGATTCGTCAGCGACTTTTTCGCGCTTCAGTCTCCAAGACGATGACGCGCCGACAGTGGGATGCCCTATTAGGCGCTCTGAACTTCGCAGCAGAAGTATGCTCACTCGGAAGGCTATGGCACCGCAGGATAGTGTTGGAGGTAGATGCGGCAATTCCCGTGCATCCCCGGGACGTCCTCCGACAGGTGCCAGGCCATCTCACCGAAGCTCTACAGCCTTGGTTAACCAGCAATTATCTCCATCAGTGGGTCCCCTGGGTAACTCCCGAACCGGACATAAGGGTCTCTACGGACGCCTCGAACTCGGGATGGGGATACCAGTCCTCCCAAGGCTATCAGAAGCAAGGGCATTGGGAGATAGAGCTGAAACAAGCTCATATCAACATAAAGGAACTTCAGATGCCCTTCAGATTTCTCCAGACTCACCGGGAGCTGCGCAATCAGGGAATCATCTTCGAAATGGACAACACGGCAGCGGTTCAGTGCATCAACCGCCAGGGTTCCTCCAAATCAGAAGCACTGTTGTCCCTCTCAGAGATGATTTTTCAAGAGGCCCACAACCGGTCTCTACATTTGTCGGCCCTTTTTGTTCCAGGAGAGGAGAATAATTAGGCGGATGCTCTGTCCCGATTCCAACACACATCCGTGGAATGGCAGCTACGCCCAGACATTTTCAAATCTCTGACTTGCCGCTGGGGCATTCCTCAGGTGGATCTTTTTGCTTCTCGCTCCACAGCTCAGCTGCCCCTATATCTCACCAAGAACATCAGGACAGGGGCGGGGGGCCCAGATGCCTTCTCAGAGGACTGGAACAGGTGGAGCCACATCTACCTTTTTCCAGCTCCGTCGACCAAACTTCTCCTCAGATTCTGCCGCCAGCTCAGGACGTACAGAGGAAAGGTCCTCCTTCTGGCGCCATGGTGGCCGGCCCAACCCTGGTTTTGCCAGCTGCAGAGGTGATGCCCAAACTCTCTGCTACTGGGCAACGCATGTCTGCTCAATTCCTTGACAGACAGGCTACAAAATTCCCTCCGCTTACACGCATGGAATTTCTCCGTAGAGCATTAAGGAAAAAATACTCTTCAGTAGTAGTGGAAGACATGCTTCAGACGATGCGCCCCTCTTCTACCAGGCAATACGAATCCTGCTGGAAAGCCTTCTACAGGTTCCTTAGGGACCAGGAGGACTCATCTGTTTCAGAAGGAATGGTGTTCAGTTTTCTTTCCTTCATGGTGCATGAACAGAATAGTCAGCTCCCCACGGTAGCAGTCCACCTAGCAGCTCTATCCGACCCACTATGATACGGCTATGGTATCCGGATGGATCCACGGGCTGTCACACTTCTTAAGAGAGGCTTATTCCATCAACGCCCTCCCCTAAGAGAAAAACGTGCTATTTGGTCCCTTCAGAAGATCCTCGAC
>JAXIVD010001958.1:0-2500 GCA_036785275.1 Cancer borealis | reverse complement strand
TCCATCTATTTATCTATCTATGAATACATCAAGTGAAATAATAATAAGAAAGAAACAAAAGAGAAGCTCACTTGTAATGGATATACAAAAAAAAAAAAGATAAGATCAACTACAAGCCTTTACGATACCAAACGTTTCTATCTCCTTCCTTCCCTTTGGACCGTCGACTTTCAAGACTTCTTCCTCTTCCTCTTCCTCCTCCTCCTCCTCTTCCTCCATTCTCCTCCTGTTTCGCTCGGGAGGAATCTCGCTCCGCCTTCCCCCACAGCCTCAAGGGAAATAAAAGGAGGAGGAGAGACTCTTCATTGTCCTCCAGTGACTGTTCTCTCTCTCTCTCTCTCTCTCTCTCTCTCTCTCTCTCTCTCTCTCTCTCTCTCTCTCTCTCTCTCTCTCTCTCTCTCTCTCTCTCTCTCTCTCTCTCTCTCTTTACTGACAAAAACACTAATTCTTCCTGGTTATCCTCCTCCTCCTCCTTCCCCCTCTTCCTCCTCCCTCCTCCTTCTTCCCCTCCTCCTCCTCCTCCTCCTCCTCCTCCTCTCTTTGTGGCTGTTTAGTTTTTCTTCTCAAGGGAATTCATTATTGTTCATGTAAAAACCACCTTATATTCTTGTTTTCTTACCGGTAAAATTTTCATAGATGTTGGAGTTTATTTTCATTATTTTCTTTCTTCCGTTAACACACTTACTCCATTTTCTGTTTAGCTTTGTGAATTATTATTATTATTATTATTTTTTTATTATTATTATTTCTTCGTTTTGGTTTTTCTGTTAATTCTCTGTCTCATAACTTTTTTTTGGGTAACTTTCTCAGATAACTGTTCTTTTCTATGTAGTAACTTTCTCGGGTAACTTTTTATATTTTTTATTATCAGTTACTACTCTTTCCTGATATTTATTGATAACTATTTTTCCGATAACTATTGCTGATAATTATTTTTTTTCTTCCCGCCAATTCTCTTTTATGATCGATCGTGTTCCGTAATTTGAACGGTGTAAAGACCATCTTCCGTTTTCATTAACTTAAGTGTTCATGGTCTACTTAAATACTATCGAACTCCATTATAATTTCCAACTCTTAATACGACACTCTCTCCTGCTACTTAAATATTTCCTTTCACTAATTCTTTCATCCATCCTTTCTCATGTATCTTATTTTGACATTTATATCCTGATTCTTTTTTTTTTTGTACTATTTTCTTTCAAGTCTTCATCAATTATCTCATTCATTTGCTTTCCTTTCTTAATCTCACTTGCTTTCTCTTTTATCTTGTCTTGTATGTGGAAATGGTGGTGGTGGAGGTGGTGGTGGTGGTGGTGGTGGTGGTGGTAGTGGTGGTGGTCTCCTACCTTACTATTCTTTCCTTTTCGTTATCTCAAGCGTCAGTAACTCATCTCATTAATGGTTCACTTCGCTAACGACACGAAGGCTTCGGTACACTCCTCCTCCTCCTCCTTCCCCTGTCTCGGGATTACAACAGTGTGTCTCAACGAAGCGAGAACTTGTCTTAATGGAGTGAAAGTGATTTTGGTTGGAGTAATAATATTACGTGTGTGTGTTTTGTTTATACATTTTCTTTTCAATTTTTTTCTTTTGAAGTTTTAAGAATGGATTCCTTTGTTTGGGTGTGTTTAGAATGACAAGATCTATAACTCTTTGCTCCCTACACACGCACGCACACGCACACACACGCACACACACACACACACACACAACACACACAACACACACACACACACACACACACACACACACACACACACTCCTTCGTTTTCTTCTCTTACTTTTCCTTTTTCTTTTCTTTTTAAACCATCACAAAATAGTTCATCAACTTTCATCTTAAAAAAAATAAAATAAAAACTTTCCTCTCACTTCTTCACTTTGGTCTTTTTTTCTTCTATGACCAATTTTTTTTCTTCAGTTTTCTATTTTCATTATCACTGTCTAAAAAGTTACGTGTTTTCCTCCTCCTCCTCCTCCTCTTCTTCCTTTCCTTCTTTTTTTCTATATATATATATATATATATATATATATATATATATATATATATATCACTTTGTTTTTTAGCGGCATGGCGTCATAAGTTTACAGGAAGAAGGCAGGGAGGGAGGGGAGGCTTGAGTACCTGTATTTACCTGTAACATAACCTCATAATACACCTGATCATAATATAGATTGAACAAGTAAAAAAAAAAAAAAATCAAATCAAATAAATAAAATCACGTGAATTGCACACACACCAACAACATTTTTCTCATAAACTACGTGTAATATAAAAAAAAACATTAACTAATACCATTTTGAACGAGTATTTGAGGTCGAACATTTACCAACTAATATCATTTTGAACGAGTCATTGAAGTCGAACATTCACCAACGGGACAAACGCTAAACGTTCCCCGGGTCTGCCTGACGCTGAAATAGAGGCGCAAGAAGTGGGTCTGTCTGCATACCAAACGTCACACTGTCCCATTCATATTCTACTCTACTGCCTTATGCTCCC
>JAXIVD010001957.1:45000-62500 GCA_036785275.1 Cancer borealis | reverse complement strand
CCTTAAAAGCACATTGTTACCACTAGCAAAAAGCTTTTACAAACGGACAAAGTTTCCCTTGTAAGCTTATAACGTGGAGTGTATTACAGAAAAGTGAAGAAAAACCAGTGGAGCATGTGTTGATATGTTCGTTCATCCAATTGTGTGTTTCTGTGGACGGCAGGTTACAGCGGACGACGAAGACGCAGGAGAACACGGTCACCTGAGTTATAGCTTGGAGGGAGAGGGTGTTACCGACGACTCATCTTCCTGCTTCGCCGTCGATCCTTCCAGCGGCGCCATTCTCCTCCTTAGGGTGAGTGAGTGGCTCTCTGCTTAGTCAAAGGGTTAATGGCTTGGTTTCTTGTTATCGTTCGCTTCCTTAGTTGTTTTGGTAAATTGAAGGTAAATGTATGCAGATGATGCTTATGTTTCGTCTATTTCTTATTTATGTACACCGAAAATAGGGTCACGTGTACCTTCCATGAAGCTCGCCAACCTTCATCACCCTCACTATACCTGTCACTACTAACACCATCACACTTTCCTTATTGTCTCACCCATCATTGTCACCATCACTGACAACACCATAACACCATCACAACCACCTAACACTACCACCATCGCCACAACCAACTTACACTACCACCACCACCACCACCATCACCACCACTACCACTGCAATGACAACAACACCCTATCCACCACCTTCTGCCCCTCACCCTCAGCCCCTGGACCGAGACCCTCCGCACGGAAGATCTCAATGGCGCCTGCTCGTGACAGCAAGCGACGGGGAGCTGGAGGCCACCACTGCCGTGCACGTCAACCTCAAGGATGTGAATGACAACGCGCCATTTTTCCTCGAGGCGACCATCAACGCCACCATCACTGAGAACACTCCGAAGGGTGAGTCATGCTGATTTTAGTGCCATTATCCTACCACCCTCAAGCACGCCTCTCTTTTCCTCGTGGCATAGTGTCTTCTTACAGTTCAGTGAAGAGGATTATATTGAAACGTACTGAAAAACGCGAGGTAGTTGTATGTTCAATAGAGTCTATTCGTGTTCTGCTGCTGACCACTAAACGGGGTGTCAACAGGATCTTCAGTAGCACAAGTGTCGGCCAGAGACAATGACGACCATTGGGAAGGGCACAACGCACGTCTCGTCTACTCCCTGGAAAAGAACGTGATAGACGAAGCTTCCGGCAGACCCATCTTTGCTGTGAGCAGTGAGAGGGGACTCATCACAACGGCGCTCTGTTGCCTCGACCGAGAGAAGACTCCCCGTTATGTGATCCAGGTGGTAGCTACTGACGGTGGAGGACTTAAAGGTAGGGAGTGCTCTTCGACTCTTATGAACGAATACACTGCAAAACGGACGCCTCGTTGAAAAATTAAACGTTAAATTGTGATATTTGTGCTCAGAAATTGGACATATTTTCAATTTATGAATTAATAAAACCTTGTGCATTTTGAATTTCCATCGTAAATTTTCTGCATTTATTTATATTTAGTGGTCTCATGTTTTTCATTAATATATTATCGCTTAGCCACCCCTTCTGTGCAGCTAAATATTTGCTTTGCCTGGGCCTTGTTTCCTCCTGCGACAGGCACAGGCACGGTGCTTGTCGAGGTCCAAGATGTGAACGACGTGGCGCCCAAGTTCTTGCAGCCGGAATGGGACCTTGAAGTGCCGGAAAGTCCTTCGCCCTCCTCCGTCCTAGCCACGCTAACCGTCCTCGACCCCGACATCACAAACACCTTCGCATTCAAGGTCAGTAAGAAACAAACACTTAACTCTCTATATCATCTCAGGTCTAGAAATCGCCTCGTTATTTGTTAATTTTGGATTAGCGGTTAAGTATATCATTATGCCATACATCATACCGTAATTAAGCTTCAAAATTGTTGTCATGCGTGTGTAGGTAGCTTTATCGTGAGAGACAACAGCACATGATCAATAAATTTCATCGGATAGCCAGTCATTCACGCTAGGCAATCCATCAGTCGCATCAGTTTGTTTGCATGCAGTGAATGCCAAGGTAGGATTGACCCACTGCACGCGTTATGAATGAGGACTGAACCATATGGAGATCAATCTTGTCACTTGGGGTGGACGTCACACTCTGGAATGACTACACACTCGCCACTGCGTCACACACACGGATAGACTCACTGCGGCTGATGGTCTATTTTTTTCCCACTTTTGTGAAAATTGTATTACTGAAACAGTTTGAATGAGTTGGTATTATAATTTCATAATAGAATTTTATAAATAAACTCATCTTACCTGAATGCAAATATGCTGTGTTACTAATGTGTGTGTGTGTGTGTGTGTGTGTGTGTGTGTGTGTGTGTGTGTGTGTGTGTGTGTGTGTGTGTGTGTGTGTGTGTGTGTGTGTGTGTGTGTGTTTAATCCCCAAATGTACGAAAGTTGTTCTCTGCGTTGAAGCTGCATTAGAGCTGCGGATTACCGGTTGGATCCAGGATTTTTGTTGGTGAGCTGCTCGCGGAGTTGTCGGCATGCTAAGTGCGGCGAGCCTCACGCCCTGGGGAGTTTGTGACGACCTTCAGTGGTATTGATTAAACTGTATTGTTTTTAGTCGTCCAAGGCAGAAGTTTTACTCGTAGATGTTTGATTACATCTGCCTTCAACGCACACACACAATGATAAACTATATTGCTTTCATTGGTAAATCATGACTGTGTTTCCTCTGTTCACACTGTTAGTGGAGCCAGATTGTTTTGTATTTACTCTTGATTATAAACTTTAAAAATGTTCCTCACCAAACAAAATAAGAATCAGCCAATAAAACAGAACCACCAGTGACCCTCAAACGTATGTGAATGTTTCCGAGGCTCTGTGACTGTGAATGTTAGTGAAGGAGGATCATCGTTTATGACTTACAATTTGAGAATACGATGACTATTATGAGTGTCCATTACTGTTATTGTCACGACAGTTGTAGCAATAGTTGTAGCAATGAATACCTTAAAGCTGACTTCTTGTTGTATTGCGAGTGACTGACGGAACGTGTCCGTGGTTATCATATGCTGTGTCTTGTAGACGTTACGTTACTTATGTAGTACTTATTATTGACTGCTACTGCATTGTAACCATAATGTAATATGTGCGAGTGGCTGTTATTATTAATAGATTGTTGTACTACCTTTGACCGTCTCAGGTAGTGGCGGGCAGCGGGCGGGGCTCCAGGATGTTCCACATGGGTCCTCGGCCGAACGGGGAGGCGGCAGGGGACTTAAGAGCGTTGGTGCCTCTGGACTACGAAGACCCAGAACACCGTCATGGGTTCCGCTTCAGAATCCAGGTTACTGACATGGTAAGAGGACTCGCCTACCTGAAGGCTAAATTTTTCCACGAACTAATTAAACACAGATGTAGTTTTTTACATACTTCATGAACATTGTTTCTTTAATTAATGTTCTGGTACTTTTAGTTTTACTACTTCATTATTTTTTTCTTGAGTATTATTATTACTATTTTCCCTCTGATTCTTATTAACTAATCTATTTTTTATTCTAGTATTGTTTTACTAAAGCGAGCATGGGTTGGGCCTGATGTTCGCGTTGTTCAAATGAGAGACTTTTTTCGTGACAGGAGAAAAATTCAGGTTTGCTCAATAAGCTGAAACTGTGCCTGGAGCCAGCCTTCTTCACTACGCTAGAGAAAAGGTTAATTAACACGGCTGCAGGTACAGGTAAACATACGCGTCTGACTCCGGTAATTACCTTCATCCACAGTAATCCTTCCAGCGGCAACCCGACGAAGTTGAAGTGAGATTTTTGCAGTGTTTAACATGGAAACTTAATTTTCTAAGTTGTTCCGTGCATGACACGTGAAATTGGTCATCATCTATTTTCTTGGTGCACTAACACCTCAAAAATTTTGTTTTAACATAGGCTATCAGTATTCAAGTTTAACTGCCAGATTAAAAAAGAAATTATTACAAGCATGTCTGTCACTAGTCGTGTGATACATGTCAAGAGTAATGAAAATAAAAACGGCGAGGTTTTTATACCTTGCTTATAAACCATAGTGTCAACAAGCTTGTGGAAGACGTCAAAACCAGATGATACGTACACCCTCAACACGTTGAGGCGAGGAGGTGCTCCCGATAGATTGTGATCGATCCATTATCTTCCCGTCAGCATGGTGGCCTTCACCGCCTCTCCGTTTTCCACGTTCAGAGAATCTCTTTTGACCAAATAAATTGTTATTTTCTTCTTTCTCTGGTTCTACTCATCTTGGCTTCATTCTGGCACCGTAGACTCTAGTCAGGCTTAATTTTTCTCCATCATTTTATGTGTGGATCCCTTTTTCTTAATATCTTAAAACAAAATAGACTTCATTCCCTTTCCTAAGATACCATTCCTTTATCCATCAATTATTTCTCTTATCCATTACGGGTCACAACAATACTCACGGCTGTTATTCCGATACGATATCGGATTCATCACTCACTCGACGAAATTCAATTCCGGCTCTGAACGAGGTCACTATATCGTGCTTGGGACGAATTCAGCTTTTTTTTTTCACGAGAATGAGTCCCTCACCTTTGAAAGGGATTGCTTTCTTACTCGAACGAAGTCTATTCTCTTGCAGTGAGTTTCTTTACTCCTTGACTTATCTGCTTAGCTTAAGTCCATGCGCGCCCGCGCACACACACACACACACACACACACACACACACACACACACACACACACACACACACACACACACACACACACACACACACACACACACACACACACACACACACACTGAACAAACAGATTCCTAAGGCAGTCTTATATGTATTTCTCATCACTTTCTTCTGGTCATGTTGTGGGCTATAAATCCATTAATCTTTTGTGGATGTTTTTCCTCCGGCGGTGTATTAAAGGTTGTGATAGAGTCTACATTCTGAAAGAAACCCTCGAAGCTTCCCAACCCCAAGTCTTCCGAGGGTACAAACAATGTATATTGCATCGAGGGCTGTTTTATCCATTAATTATGATTCCCAGACAATGTAAGAAAACTTGTTGATTGCAGAATGTTGTCTGGTAGGGACCAGGAAAATACGAGTTGTGAAAATAATTATAAAACATTGTATGCCGAATCAGAAGATACATTGATGAGTGAATTATGACCACAGGCTCAAAGGCCAATGTGGTGGGAGATGAGCGCCCACAGCTATGCGCAGCTACAGCGTGTGTCCCCACTTTACTATTTTCTTCTCTCATTGATTCATGGTACTTCACATACATCAATTACTCCGTCATTTTTTTCGATGTCTCTTAACCTTACATTCGGATCTCCCGTCACAAATATTCTCTTCTTTCTTGAAGTTTTCTATAAGAACTGCATCAGCAACACCCAAAAAAGTTTTTTCTCTCTTCTCCACTTTTTCGCTCACAGGTCTGTCGGTGTTAACAGTTATCCGCCTCTCTTTGTCTCTTTTTTTCACCTTGAGTTGCCTCTTTTAGTCCTCCTTATATGACAATGCTTACATAACAATATTTACATAACAATACCTACACATACTCGTGCACTCGTCTCCTCAGTCACTCCCTTTTATATCTAGCAAACTTCACACCCTCCTCTTGACTTTTAGTTTGATCTAGTGGAAAACCATTGCACTCAAGTCTTTTTCACACATCGTTTTCACTATTTCACACCTGTTCATGTTGATTAAATCTAATCATATTCACACACCAAATTAAGTTGGCAGCATTCTATACTAGTCCATTTTGGTCGACTCTCATTGACCCGCAGGAAAAACTGAGACACATTCCCGTGTGTCAAGGCTGCCTACATGGTTAACAACACAAAAATAAAATAGTAGATGGTAAGGTGGCCATATCTTCTTCCAAGGAACTGGAAACTGTCTACACCCTGATGGGTAAACAGGCGAAGGTATACTAAAAGGGTTATTATTATTATTATTATTATTATTATTATTATTATTATTATTATTATTATTATTATCATTATAATTAGTCATTAGTATTGTTACTGTTTTTTTATTATTATTATTGTTGATATCGTTATTATTGTTATTATTATTGTTATTACTATTGTTATTATTGTTATTATTATTATCATAACATCATCATCATTATCATTATCATTATTATCATTATTATCATTATTTCCACAATTGACGCATCACTTGACCGAGCGGGTGGTGATGGTAGTGATGAATGGTGGGCAGTGATAGATGGTGATGGATGATCAGTTGTGATGTTGTGTAGGGAATTGATGGATAGTGATGGGTGGTGGTGTACACTGGTGAGGAGGATGGGGGATTCCTCGACCATATTCGGTATAAACAAGCAAACAAAACTGATGATATCAAAGTTATGATTATATATATATATATATATATATATATATATATATATATATATATATATATATATATATATATATATACATACAAATCTTCGACCACTGAACTGTTCTGCCACAGGGTAATGCGGGCTGGGAACATGACGACCACATGGACGAGGCATGGGTGAACCTGCGGCTGGTGGACGCTAATGACAATGCTCCGACCTTCGCCTCCAGCCACGCCCACCTCACGTTACCCGAGGACATGCCCACCGGAACACTGCTCACCACCTTCACGGCCTACGACAAGGACGGGGTGAGTGTTGATCTGGTGCCGGTCTGCGACGAGACTGTATGAGTAGTGTGGTTGTGTTGTGCATTGCGCTCGGCTGCTCAACTGAAGGCTGGAGCCAACATTGATGTGCCGTAAAAGCCTCGAGTAATACGATGCGCTTTTCTGAAAGCTGACCCTGAAAGCATTGAAAACATTGTTGTTCTGCTCAAAACCTGGTTGAGCAAGAATTTTGGTGGAACATCTTAAAATTTCTTGATATCTGTTGCTTACAATAAATCCATAAATTCACCAGATATTAGATTTAAGAATTATAGGCATTAAGCATTGCAGTTTATGTGCAGACAAAATGGTGCAACTTTAGAATGTTGAAATGAATTTGTTCTTCCAGTTCGAGTTAAAAAAAATTCCTTCATCATAACTTTTGTGATAGTGGTATATTTAAGTTTGTCATCACCTTTAAGAGCCAGTTCATATTTCGTTCCTATATCGTATTTAGTATTGGTGTGTTGTTACAATTCTTTGTCGGCAGCACCACCAAGCGAACTACAACCTTGGACACTTTGACACGTGAATCATTTGGTTTGATGAATGGGTTGGTATTATATGGATGTGGGCTTGATGAGATATTGCTAGAAGCCTCACTGATGGGTCACTTTCCTCACTGATAGTTAGTATAGAACCATATCAGAATTCACGAATATATCGGTAGTATGAACAGTTATTTTTCACTACACTAAAATCACTTTCACTAAAATCCTTACATTATATTATCTTTTGTTCTCGGTAGCTAATTACAATTTCTACAGGGAGGAGAAAGCCAAATCAAGTACACCATAGATGCAGTCAGTGATCCTGACGGGCTGTTCCTTGTGGACGAAGCTGGGAGAGTGCGGCTGGTCGGGGAGCTAGACAGAGAGACTGCCAGTGCTCACACCTTGCTTATATTAGCTATGGATGACGGCACACCGCGCCGGACAGCCACTGCCACCCTAATGGTAAGTATTAAAAGTCCAGCTGATGATAAGGCTGAATGTAAAAGGAAAGAAGAGGCATCATAGTCAGTCTTAAATTAAAAATCTAATCCACCTATTTTGTTCTTCACCAGTATTGTCATTTGTTGAATGATAAATCCCAGATATCAGACATGTGCAATACAATCCACGTGGTTTCTTCAGTAAGGTGTCGTTGGGAGGGCAGAGTGCTGCGACGCCAGCCATGCCTCACTAACACTTGAAGAGGTGGTAGTAAGTCCTATGGGGCGGTGGTAATCATGGGTTCGGATTAGATGTCGTTTTTCGATCTCCCGGGTTTTCCTTCCAGGTGAACGTGACTGACGTAAACGACAACCCACCGTACCTTAAGGACCCATTGGAAGTGCAGGTGGTAGAAAACTCTGCGCCGCAGGTGGTGGCAAGGGTCAGGCTTGGAGATCCAGACGACTGGAAGCAAGGTCACGGGCCACCCTTTACCTTGCACCTGGACCCCTTGGCGCCACCCCATACGCAGACCATCCTCAAGGTCAACCTCAACAAGCGTAAGTATTATAAGTTCTGCTGGTGTTGTCCATCTGATTTTTATTTTCTTCTTCGTGCGTCTTTTTCTTGTCTTGCTCTCATTCCTTTCCATTCTAATGATTATCGCTGAGATAGATAAATAAATACCATATCACCTCCCATATGTTTTTGTCGGTATTGATAAATATGCAGTCTGGTGTGATATATATATATATATATATATATATATATATATATATATATATATATATATATATATATATGATAAAATTGAGTCTATATTCGTGTTCTTTATCCTTGAAAGCCTATATATATGAATTTTCATGAGATTCTGAGATGTCAAAATTTTCATGAAATTTGCAAGACACCCTGACATGACTGACACCCTTAGATTTTTTAAACAAATCACGTTTTGTTAAATAACTCAAAAACTATGAGGTTTACGTAAAAGACTTATATAATATTAAATAAAGAGCAGAAGACGCCCGTTCTTTTGAGCTAAAGTAGAATGAAATTAGTACACTAGTAATTGAGAAAATAATCTATTAGCTTTTTGGACAAAATTTCAACAAAACTTAAAATATGAAGTATATTTTAAATCTGATTTCACCATTTGATAGACAATATCAAACGTAATATATTAACCTCTGTACATTATTGTTGTATGACAAATAGTTTCCGAGTAAAATGGCAAAAACACATTCGACCAAATTTACGCGGAAAAAATTTTGGGCGACAAAATTAAAAATCTACAATTGTTACAGAAATCTGAAACATAACATAAATAACACACTCAGCACACACACATCCAAACACACACCTAAATGCACTCAAACACCTACTTTATACCCCCAAACACACACCGAAACATACCAAAAAACACACATGGTTTAACAGTTAAACCATGCTGGCTGGCCCGATATAGTACGCGCAAAGGTTGATCTTTGGTTTGCCACAGTAATTGTCAACATTATTTATTTTCCCAACTTTTTTTTAAAAAAAATTAATATTAGTTAAAGTATAATTAATACTGAGCAGACTGTATATGGTTAATGACTACTAAAAGGTATGGGTAGTTGCAAATGTTATCCATTAGACTACTTACAGGTCGTACAGACTTATTTCATTCCAAAATAACTTGTATGTAAGGCCTTGCCACCTAAATGCCGATGAGAGGAGTGGAGACGCGGAACATCGACAATAAACCAAGCCAAGTGTTTTATTTCCCCGCTGTTCAATCACCCCCCCCCCCCCCCCCCCATCCTTTACCTGCAGATGGGGACGAGGGAGGGACGAGGGACGTGGGATGGGTGTGGTGTCTACTAGAGTGCCGCTGGACCGTGAGCAGCGTCGGGTTCTCCTGGTCCCGCTGGTTGTAGCTGACGCTGGGTCGCCGCCGCTCTCTGCCACCGTCACCCTCACCTTACACGTGGCCGACCTCAATGACAACCTCATGTTGCCCGCTGCCAAAACAGTTTCGGCGCTTACCATCCAGGCGAGTCCATGTCCATCATTGCTGCTCCCCTTTTTCACTGATGCCATCACATTTTTGTCCCCATTTTTCTCTGTTGCTTAATTTATTCTTGCTTTATGCATCTATATTCAAAATGTTCATGTCTTCTGCCCCGTAGCCACAAAGCCCTGAAGTTCCCTTAGGACGGGTGTACGTGAAAGACCCCGATGATTGGGATGTGGCTGCCAAGTCGTACACTTGGCGCGCCACGTCCCAACACCACTCATCCTTTGCTCTCAACGTCAGTACGGGAGAATTGACTATGAAGCACGGCACTCCTGACGGAAGGTGAGCAGAGGCAGGTGTGGAAATGCGAGAAAAGATAAAGAGTTTGAAGAAGGTATTCAAGGAAGAAATTAAGAAAATTAGTAAATGAACACATTTTAAAGTAACATACTCGTGCAAGAGAAAGTCGATGAAGTGTGCAAATCCCAGGAAAAGCTGGCAAAGTTCTGACATTGACATTTATAGAATTTAATTTCTTTTCTCAAAAGCATTGATAGGAAAATTAATGTTTATGTTCAGAAAAAAAGTGTCTGACTGAATATATTGTAATAGTATAAATCTTTGCACTGAATTCAGGCATCTGCCATCTTAATCAGCAACATGACATGGAGTTTCATATGTTATTCTAATAAGGTTTCCTTGCTCTTTTTTCTCCTGCAGATACGAATTAGGCTTCACAGTAAGCGATGCCTACCAGAGTCAGTCCGGCGTGGAGGCCAATGTGACAGTGAAGGTGAAATCCCTGAGCCACGGGGAGGTGATGTCTTCCGTCCCACTGACACTGGCGACTCAACCCCACCGTGTAGTAAGAACGAGGACACAGGTGAGGGGACCATGCTAATTATGTGAGGACGAGAATTCTCTCTCTCTCTCTCTCTCTCTCTCTCTCTCTCTCTCTCTCTCTCTCTCTCTCTCTCTCTCTCTCCTCTCTCTCTCTCTCTCTCTCTCTCTCTCTCTCTCTCTCTCTCTCTCTCTCTCTCTCTCTCTCCTCCCTCCCTCCCTCCCTCCCTCCCTCCCTCCCTCCCTCCCTCCCTCCCTCCCTCTCTCTCTCTCTCTCCCTCTCTCCCTCTCTCTCTCTCTCTCTCTCTCTCTCTCTCTCTCTCTCTCTCTCTCTCTCCTCCCTCCCTCCCTCCCCTCTCTCTCTCTCTCTCCCTCTCTCCCTCTCTCTTCTCTCTCTCTCTCTCTCTCTGTCTCTCTCTCTCTCTCTGTCTCTCTCTCTCTCTCTCTCTCTTTCTCTTTCTCTTTCTCTTTCTTTCTCTTTCTCTCTCTTTTGATATATGTACATATATATATATATATATATATATATATATATATATATATATATATATATATATATATATATATATATATATATATATATATATATATATACACACACACTCCTTGGTAGCTTAGTGGGAACGTCTTGACCTGTCACTCGGTAGGCTCGAGTTCGCGCCTCGCTCAAGGTACAGAGCTTCACTGATGACCAAGCAGTTATTGTCCTCCTTGAGCAAGAGGATGTGTGTGTGTGTGTGTGTGTGTGTGTGTGTGTGTGTGTGTGTGTGTGTGTGTGTGTGTGAGTGTGAAAGGTCACAGCCTTACCCATTGATTTGGTTATAATGATATCTAAGCTCTCGCCGGGAGGATGATGGCTGGCGATCACGAGTCCAGCGCGTAATCCTCAAGACCAAGGTGAATAACACATGTATGTATGTATGTATGTATATTTACCACATTACAGGTTTGAGAAAACTATCATAATATACTCGATCCTTTACTTGCACAACGCTTTTGGAAACAGTTCCCAGCCTTTGATACACAAACTGAAAGAAAATCACATCTTGACGAAGATACGTTTTACCTTCAGAGGCGCTCGCTATCATGCCTGACTGAGGCAAGGCAAACAGAAAAGGCTATGACAGTAACTTAAAAACTGGTGTGGCGTGTTTCGGGTGGAATTTTGCCCGTCCCAGTTGGTGGTGTTTTGTCTTCACAAAAAGATGTTTTTTTCCAGTTATGCACTAAACTTAGGTTTTTCAATGTTTCGAGTTTCGGTAAATGGAACATTGCAGTCAGGCCAGTGAAACGAACATACTTTATTTAAGCACAGGGTTTCGATAATATATATTTTATTGTTTTAAGAACCAATGGTATACGTGTTATTGGAAATACATGTATAAGAAATACTAGGGAAATGTTGTGTTAATAGGCTTATATAAGAATTTCTGATTTCATAAATGTAATAGCCTTCAATGGCCTTGGATAGATAGGATATGTTTTTTTTTCTAAATTGCCTGTGGGTGGATGTATGTGCTAGTTCAGGTCATTTTAAAATTTGACGGTAAAGTCTATTACACCTTTTGTTTACATTTATTTTAGATATATTTTAACTAACACTTACATAATTGGTTCTTATTCTAAATATAAGATAAATTACCTGAATCTTTGTGCTTTCCCATCGGTCCTCGCCATCAAAAGACGTTACCTATGCAGCGATCACTTTACCGCTACCGTTGTGTAGACACAAGAATGCGTTGAGTGCAAAATATAGTGCATCGCTACACACACCCTTAACAATAACAATATAAAGAAATAGTAAGTATTAGGAAGTAGTGTGCCATTAAGTGACTTATGTTAACGGTGGCTGCTTCCCCTACAGGAAGGATCCTCCATCCTAGAGCAGATGATGCAGGCGGCGCGTACGTGGGTGCGGGGCACTGTGAGGGTGGTGGCGGTGCAGGGGGTGGGCCAGCACAGCAGCAGGGTTTGGCTTTCCTCTCCCGCCAGCCAGAACTTACACCATACTCTACTCCTTCACCAGGATGAGGTGCGTCTTCTCTCTTACAGCCGTTGTCTTTTTCATGAAAATTGAGTACTATAATTATTTACTGCTCGAGCATTCTTCAATTAAAAGAGGTGACATCACATGTGGAAGTGACCTGATGTTAGATTATGCACTTAGTTTCAATGAAGTGTATCATAGAACTCACTGGACGCTAACACCTCGTGTATATCTCGTGCAGATCAGTAAAGCTTCGGGAGTAAGTATCACACACGTGGGGGTGGGCACGTGTCAGGAAGCCTCCCACAGCAATTGTGAAGGTGGTTGTTGGGTGCGAATGTCACTGGATGATGGCTTCACTCTGATAGACGCCAACACATCAGCAGTGGTGGGACCCCAGCTAGGTGTTCATACGGGGTGCGGCTGTACCCCAAACACTGCTCCACCTATCTGCACACCGCACACCTGTCTCAACGGCGGCCGCTGCATGCCCACGCCCGCCAGTACCAGGTGCGTCCTTCACATATTGTGTGAATGTATTCCTTTCCCTTTATTGTTTGATTTGAACTTGATATTTCAGTAGATAATAATGGATCTACGGATGAGCTAGTGAGCAAAGTGTAAAGCAATAGAGAATGACAATGTATAACAGGACCAAATGCCGTCTGTCCCTAATTTCATAGACGCAAGTTTAAATTCTAAATGTCTCCAGAAAATTAAACCAATGATTAACTTGCGTTCTCTACAACAACAAACTTACAAGCAATATGCAATTGGACATCGTTATTAGGGTTAAAAAACGTTCCCTTGAATGCACATAAAGGGAGAGAGGGGGGCGCTACAAGCTTGTCATTAACCCTTCTTGTCGTATATCAATAACACAAGAGAGCAGTTGCAGCCTGTCTTCTGAAAACAAAACCTCTTACTATTTTCATTACACTGCAAGTGTTTTATAATCTTAGAAGACCTTAAACTCAATTTTTTGAATTGTGCTCAGCCCATACACCAGCTTCGGAGTCTCCATTTGGGTGTCCTGATATCTTCTTCAGCATTATTTACATCAACTTATGCGACATTTGTTGTCTCTGATCAAATTTCCAATCTATGGAACCTCAGATTTTTTTTTTTCTCCCACTTTATCCTTATTTTCAAACCAAACATGGCTATAGCCTTTATAAGCATAACGACATCTCTTGCTCTCCAGCCATGAAATTTTCCACCATCTGGCTGAGATTTAAATGTTACTTTCTAACTAGATCAGTGATGAATATCTATCCTATACTTTTTTGTGACAATGTAAAATTATTTCGCTGACTGCCCTCCAAACTGGAGCATATCTTGACTCATTTTCCTTTATCCGAGAAGATATCATTGCTCACTACCAATTTAGGCTATCATCATCCTTCCCTGACTAACCTGCTAAACAAACCTTCAACTTTGCTCACCTCCTTGACCTGGAGCAATAAGTGCAGCATCCTTCCCGTATTCCTGACGGCCTTGAAGACACTTGTACGTGAACATTCTTCATCTTTTCCCCAACTCCCAAACCTTTCAGTTTCACCAATAGAGCAGACATTTTTTTAATTATACTTTTACCACCTGGTTTGCTTACCTCACACGTGGTCTTGTAAGTGACGAAAGTAAAGTAGTATGCCTGTGTAACCCTAAGTGGTGGTGGCCATGGCCTGCAGGTGCGTTTGTCCTCACCACACCTGGGGGGAACGTTGCAAGGTTCTTGCCAGGCACTTCAAGGATGACCCTGATGGGAATGGCGGCTGGGCCTGGGTACCCTCTCTTCCCTCCTGTGTGGAGGTGCACATTAGCTTGGAAATCCTCACTCGATCGAAAGATGCCACTCTCCTGTACTCGGGCCCCGACCACCTGCCTCCCAGGCCCGGAGCCACCAGCGACATGATGATGCTGGAGCTGCGGAGCGGCCGACCTTCTCTCTTATTGGACTTGGGTGCTGGCCCCGTGACTCTCACTCTCAACACATCTTACTCTCTGGCAGACTACACCTGGCACAGGCTAGACCTTATCTGGAAGGATGAGGTAAGACAACTTTGTTGGTCACTTTTGGGCGTACCATTATGTGGCGCTGAGTTATCGAACAACCTAATTTTAGATGAATTATTCATTGAATCCTCCTTTGAAAATCATAACTTTATTGACTGATATATACATACACATTTATACGTATTATATTACTGTATATTCAGGAATCCAATTTTAACCCTGAACAAAACAGTTACCACCGCGTAGTCTTCTTGCAGACAAAAATTGTGACGTTAATTTCTACCTACAGATAGAATTGCTGATTTTTATAAGTTCTTAATGTGACATAGTAAATAAACTAGCTCAGTTAGAACCATCACTTCAGTGTATGCATCCGCATTCTTTCTTCTGTTGGCTATATTTATAACATTAATTATCGTGGAGGCTCGAACAACGAGGTAACAAAGAGAAAATGTCTGAAGCAACAGAATATAATTTTTTTTATAAATTCTATACATCAACGAATCTTAATAAAGAGTACTTATGTACTTCTGCGAGTCCACGATCGGATCTCACAAAAGGTTGCCAAGAGATATGTTAGAAAATACATTTGAAGAATGTAAAAAATAGTTTGCAACCTATCTTTACAACTTGGTGCAGGAATATCAATTTGTCAACATCAGGCTTAAAGATATTAAAAAAGGATTCTTCGATCCGCGTGTTCAGCAATTTATCATATAAGTCATATTACATGTTTTATAGCAAAATATGAATTATTACTTTGTTCTGATGCCCCCTGCCTCACCGCTCACTTTGGGAATCCATCATGTAAAGAAAGAAAAAGTGAAAGTCTGACAATCGTAGCCATTCCAATGAAATGTATACAAGTCAGTGTTCTTTCCCACATTTTTTTGTCTCTCAATGTATATATCAACTTATCCTTCACTTCACCGAGCCTGTTAATCCTCCCCCAGCAGGTGCAGGTGATCGTGGACCTTTGTAGCGGCGGTAACCTGGAGCTGGCCATCCCACGGAGAAGTTCTGCCCTTGACACTAACTTCACTACTTCGACCTTCCTGCCCAGTCCTCCTGACGCCCACTCTTGTCGAGGCTCTGTGAAGCTCCCTCAGGGCGCCCGCCTTCTGAACGTGGGCCAGCCTCTGCAGGTAGGCGGAATGGCGCACCCAGCCCCTGCCCACACGCTCTATGGATGGCCAGAACCACTGGTCGCCCTTCCCTTCCACGGCTGCGTCAGAAATCTTCGAGTCAATGGTCAGGTGAGTGATTGATTAGTCAGGCGTACACTCGCCTTTCTGGTATTGTTAGTCGTTGTTTGTTATTACCACAACCCTTTGACAGAACAATGGTTTTGTGCATATATGATGTCACGTGATTTCAGGAAATGTTATAATTTGTTTATCAATCCTCTGTAATCGCTTAAGCCGTTTGTTGTTATATGTTTTACTTAGTTGGATCTCTACAGCAACGTTGACAAAAATATATAGAGATTTTCTTGTCCACCGATTCATGCAGCTGATGGATCTCGGTCACGATATTGTGGGTGAAGGCAGCTCCCCGGGCTGCCCCGCCACAGAGTGTTTGGATAGCGAGCTTATCTGCGGCCTTCACGGCAGGCAAGTTGTCGATGCTTTTATTTTTTTGTGGATCAATGAGAGTATGATGTAAAGATGTATTCTAACTTTTTGTTTGTTAAGAATGTATGATATTTAAAAAGAAATTTACATTGATATACACGTAAGCCCTTTACTTTTGAAATAGATCATCATACAGCTATGACTTAAATTGGAAAACCTAACAGAGATCCGACGTGCTTGGAAAACCTAACAGGGATCTGACGTCCAACAGATACTGGCTGTTTTTGAGTAATTTCAATTATGTTCGTGATGTTATCCTCAGGTGCAAGGGCTCCCCGGGAAACCTGCACTGTGAGTGCCAGCCAGGGTGGTCGGAGCAAGACTGTAATACCCCCACCACTCCCGCTACCTTCCAGGTGAACAGCTACGTCAAATTGGCCCTTTCCTTTACACCCCTCGCCTACAGCACCTCGCTACAACTCAGGTAAGCCAGCTTTATTTTCACAAACTGAATTTCCTCTTGTTTTATTGAATAATAACTAGTCTGGTCACTTCAATGTGACAAACTATATTTTGATGCGATGGCACCAAAATATAATATTATCTCTCTAATGCTGGGGAGATGCCTCTCCCCAGGATTTTTTTTCTTTTATTTATCATGAACCGTTGGCGCCAGTAGGCTTTTTATGGAGGTACAGATGGACTTGCCTTTTGCCTGTTATTTGGTGTGGGTTTTAGATTTTTTATAGTGACGCCTCGAAAGTTTACGTTCTCGCTTGAATATCTTGAGAACGAAGAGAGGCTAATCGCTGCTAAAGCCTCAAGTGCATATAACATTGTAAGTCCCGTCTGAGGACAGTATGACAGCAATTTAGGTAGTCTTTGGCCACTCAGCAGTGATATAAAATAATTAAAAGTGGCCAGCGGATATCGGGGGATCGAACCCGGGACCCTAGGTTGTCATATGAGGTACTTTTCTTCGTTCTCCACAATCTATGAGTTATAATTCTACTTTCTTATTTTATATTTTATATATAATTGTATTTTTGGTTTTATGTTGCTTTTATTTTGCATTTTAACAACGTTTATAGTTTCAACCATCTGATATGCGGCTCCAGATGACCACGCTGTTACGGGACCTCTTAAATAAATAAATAAATAACTTTGCACCGACAGTATCTTACTTATTCATATATGGGTTTTTTTATGTTATTTTATCCATTCTTCTCACCTTGTAATGTTGCACTATAGCATACCCGACACTTCCCAGTTCATTCCTTTCTCTGTGCTAAACACACCAAACCTACTATATATTATTTATGTTTCTTTATTTAACCTTAAGTTGTCTAACACGTAAGGGAGAAGTTTAAGTCTCGAAATTATACTCACCTTCCCTCGAAAGGTGAAATTTGGTAAGAGCAGCCTCTATTTAGGCTTTATATTTAAGTCATCACCTTGTTGTAACTCCCATGTTCATTGTACTGTGGTACGTCCTAAA
>JAXIVD010001957.1:0-37500 GCA_036785275.1 Cancer borealis | reverse complement strand
AAGTGGATAGCAAGAATGAACACTAATATTAGAGTATTTGTTGTTTTTTCTTCAGTTTGAAGGATCGAAGCTGTGAACTGCCGTCTGGTCAAAGCTGAAGGTTCAAATCCAAGCCCGAGAAGTTGGTCGAGGTTCATTTCTTTTGAGCAGGAAATGAGAACCTTCTTACACGGCGTCTATTATGTAAGTGTAATGTCTTTCTTTTATACTGTTCTTATGAATTTAACTTTACAAGATAGCAGGAGAATATAAGCCTATACTGACTAACCTCATGACAAAACTTGCAAGAATTCGTCTTACATCTGTCACTCAGGTGCAAAGGAATTACTGACGTTCGCAATAAGTATTTTCAGGACTCATTTGGAATATGTCTGTCTTACGTATTTAGATTCAACTTTGGGATCTACACTCTTTGTTGTCCTCGTCCCGTTGTTGATGATAATATGCTAAAAGTTATCTTGAAATTTTAACATTCTGATTGAGGGAGCAATTACTGTTCTTGTGAATATCTGTCGTTCACTTGACTCGCTTTAAATCGCAGCAGGATAACTTAGCTGTTAAATGCAATGAATGGAATACAAATAAGTACATTACTATAAGTTGTGATTTGTTTTGTGAGGGCTTTTTTTTTACGATTTTAAGTGCAGACAATATGCGACCATGCATTCTGTATACGAAATCTAACCATCGAAATTCGAGCTCAACCCAGAGTTATATGAAGCCATGTTCAAAAGACTGCTAGTATTAATCAGACATACGAGGCTGTGGCTATATAGTAATAGGGAGGGAAATGGTACGAAAATAATCAGTGTTCGATCACTTCATAAATATCATATTTCTACATCATGATAAGTATTAGGGGAGTTTCCAGCTAAAATACATTAATATATTTTTCTTATCTAGAACTTGTGTGGGATAGGGTTGGTCTCCTTTTTCGAAGTTTGGGGTGGTTAAACATTTAAGTGGCCGCTATGTGAGGTTTTGAAATACCGCTAGCACATGTGTTTATGCGGCGTTTGAAAAAAAATAATAAACACTTTATGCAAAACATTTCCTTATGATTCTCCTGAAATGGGAAAAGAATGAGAAAGCTGAAATTTCACCATTGTCATAGGGAATGTTCACAAGAGAGAGGTGACGTCAAACAAAAGTGAGTTTCGTAATCTCCTGGTAATGCTTCTTCATCCCAGTCGCGCTACAACAAACTTTGTTACAAACTTTTGGGTCCTTCGGCCTTCATCGCGTATCTTCACTACCATTTGCAACTCTTCCTTCAGCTTCTCCTACTCGTATTATTGTTCTTCCTCACAATCATCTAGCTTTTATTTTTATTTTTTCCTGAGCTTCCCCTCTCTTATTTCATTTGTTTTATATTATATCATCAGTCTTTCTTCAGCCTCTTTTCATCGTCTTGCTCCCTCTCCTACAAATTAGCAGCGTAATACGCTGCCGTCGAGTCCATGATATCTCAACTTTATGACGCTGGTGTTACCTTATGACTCTCACGACCTCCCAGAGACCTTATGATACTAGGAAAAGAAATCAAAATCGTCACCGAATTATTTTGACGGGCACATTCCGCTTATTGCTTCTTCTTTCACCTGGGAATAGGGAACACAGAATAGTGCCATGATACGATGTATAACTCCTTAAAGATGAGTGTACTGTACATATTTTAGCTATGATAATCCCCTCTGTTATACAGCCAAGGAAAACGTGAGGAGAGCTTTCTGTTCATAGTCTCGGATCGATAATGTCAAAATCCTTTTGTGATACTCTGTCAGCTTCCCAACGATCATGCATCATCCTTCAACATTGCCTCTGAAGTAGCACAATAATAATTCATGATATTGGCAGTTAATCCTTTACCAGTAGACACAAGCAAGACTGAGGCATTGGAGAAGTATGTTTTGCAGGGATTTTCTATATAAATATTGCGTGAGGGAGCTGTGGTATAACAAAAACAAAGAGGAAACTTAAAAAGCCTTTCTTCCAAACAGAAAAGTATGAGAAGAATATGCTACCCAAAGTCAAGAGAGGAAAGAAAAGAACGAAAAGTCAATTGGTAAAAATGTATACCCTTCAAGCGACACCTGTAATTGATAGCAACGATTGTTTTCTTCTTTCCTTTACTTAATGTACCTGAAACTGTGTTGGAAGCAGTGTATTGTCGCAGGTAATAGTGTTGACTTTGTGGTTATGGACATCGTGACGGCAAATGTTGCTTGTATGTGGCGGTAAGTATTGTTGCAAATATTGAACAGTTTATGGTAATGGCGGTGATAATATTGACAGTAGTGGGATGCCGATGGTGATGGCGGCACACTAAAGATGGTGGTGGAGAGCGCAACAGCTGCCTCCGCCTCCTGCCACACCAGGTGCCACACTTAACCTGAGTTATGGAGCACCCAACTGCTTCTTCTCGCCGTAAATCCCAGCCTGTGTTCCAAGAGGTGTGAGGCACTGGAATGCTCCGGAATGTTAGAATAGTATCCTAGCTGGGTGGTCCATGGGGGGGAGGGCGCAGCCTCCCCCGCCGGGTAGCATAGGTTTCTGGTTGTGTTCAAATAGTGTCCTAACGGGGAGGTTCAGGTAAGGTTAGGTTAGGTTAGAATAGTGTCAGAGTGGGGTGATCCAGAGAGGCGCAGCCCCCCTTTTAGTATAGGTTTCCGACAGTGTAATATGTGGCTAGAAATGCTCCTAACAGTGTCATCTAGACCCTGAGACAGTTTATAGTTACGTGTGCTGTATTGGTTGAAACTGCAAATTTACCCATAGTTATAATCCAAGAAACAGTTTAACAAGAGCACATAGATAACATGACATGATACACACTTCACAACTCCTCCTGCGCTCTCTCTTCTCTCTCTCTCTCTCTCTCTCTCTCTCTCTCTCTCTCTCTCTCTCTCTCTCTCTCTCTCTCTCTCTCTCTCACTTGAATTCAGACCATAATGAGACAGAAAAAGAGAGTGGCAATAGAAGGATTACGTTACCCAGGTGATCCCAGCATTGTATATCCTTCTTTATCTCACCCAGTCTTTTCAGGTGTCCAAATCATTTGAGTATTCATATTAAATTATTGTTGAAATTTGCTTAAAAAATAATGTCTTTTTAGGTAAACATGATAGAAAACTAGATAATAAGAATAAATATGAGGTAAATTTACGATATCTCTCTCTCTCTCTCTCTCTCTCTCTCTCTCTCTCTCTCTCTCTCTCTCTCTCTCTCTCTCTCTCTCTCTCTCTCTCTCTCTCTCTCTCTTACGCATAGGAATTGTATATAAATACGAACGTTAACTATACCCTTTTTATACCTATAGGCTACCTTTATTTTTTAGTGTAGGGAACAAGGAATTTACACGTAACAGTATCCTTAGTATGGAAAGGAAGAGAGAGAGAGAGAGAGAGAGAGAGAGAGAGAGAGAGAGAGAGAGAGAGAGAGAGAGAGAGAGAGATTCAGATTCAGATTCAGTACTTTTATTCACAGTTTTAACATGTGAAAAAGACATAAATGGCTTGGGCCTGTCTTGGCACATACAAGTTACATTACTAGAAAAATATTATTATATTTACATTTGTGTTACATATTAGTTAATGTAATAAGTTATGCAATAATAACGTTTAACATTATATAGCTGTTAATTGAATACATGTTCATGAATTATATAATGGTAATAATAAAGATATATGTACAGATATGATAAGGCAAAGTCAATCTAGCTGTCATTTGCACAGAAGTCAGGGCAAGCACTCAGTGTTTGTGGGAGTATATTTACAAAATGTACAGCAAGATCAGTTGAGAGAGAGAGAGAGAGAGAGAGAGAGAGAGAGAGAGAGAGAGAGAGAGAGAGAGAGAGAGAGAGAGAGAGAGAGAGAGAGAGATATGGGGGGGGGTGAAAGCTGCCGGGGGCATCGCTGCTGCCAGACGTACGCTTACTTCATAAGATCGTAGTTTTTTTTCATGCAAACCAATGTCTGTAGAACTATTTAATGTAGAACTATTTAATGTAGAACTGTTTAATGTAGAACTATTTAATGTTTTAAACGTACATTTCCTTTCATTTCACGGCCTGTGTTTATAAGTATTCATCACACCATTCAGAGAGGGCCCGGTGACATTCTCCAGCCTGCGCCACATTAGCGTTGGATGTGTCCTTCAGCCAATCTGTGAACCGTTCCTTGTTCTTGTTCAGCACCAGGAACTGACCCAGCACTGCATAGGCCTGAGGAAAGAGAAGGCAAGGTCAGGTTACAGTACAGGGTGGATGTTGAAAGTCACACATATTGCCTCTACACAATGTCCGAGCCAGCAGTGTTAGGTTGACTGAAAGCATAGCAACTACAGCTTTATTTTAACTTGTGCGTAGTGTAATGTCCTCAGTCACTGGGTGACGATACATAATAGTGACAATCCTACATGTTACAATAGGACTCCCTCCAACACTCAATATTCATTACATCCTCACCATCAGGTACACTGGTGGATGAGACAGCCAGACTCACCTTTTCAATGCCTTGGTCGGAGAGTTGCCTGCCAGCAACGGATCCGATGCCGGGCAGCCTCGTCACGTTCTTCTGCCCTATAGGCTCAGAAATAAAGAGACGGTACTTATTGGTGATGGATGACATGGTGCCACTCTGCAAGGCAAACACACTCACAGGTAACGCTTGCACGCCTAACACACAGGTGAACTACATTGTATTGTTACTTATAAGGCTACATGAACAGATATTAAACACTCCACATTTCTACATAACTAAAAATAATACTTTAACTACTCTACAGTGATGAGGCTTTACTCATAAATATTAGCAGATTTTTAAAATTATTAGTTACCATTATTATTATTATTATTATTATTATCATCATCAATTGTAGTAGTATGAAACTATGAATGATTTTAACCAGTCATCAGGGGTAGAAGTAAGCTTCTAACCTCCAAGAATGTTTAATAAGTTTCACAAGTGTTCAGTGTTTAAACTATCCTGAACAAGAAAAAAAATATTGTTGACGTGATTATGCATCACGTCAATAAATTACTAAACAATTTCTTACCTTAAGAATGAGAGATGTAGAGAACAAGTACAGAGAGGACCTCAATCAGCTCACAGTATGACAGGTCTAGGAGGCAATATGAGTATATGATGTAGGAGTGGGGCTGTCGGCTGTGGTTGCGTCTGTTTCTTGTATAATACGCGCACTGTCCTTGTAGCGTACGGGACTACGGGTTGCAAGATTTTATTATATATACACAGATTTGCTACCATTAATGCATTAAATCACACACAAACACACAATAGATATAATACAAACAATTTCCGTACTAACCAAATATCATAACTTACAAGAAAACATGAAATATGAAGCTATTTAGATACAAAATAAATCAAATAAATCTATAATGATAACTCATGAGCAAAGGAGCGGAAATAGCAGTGATGAGTCATGCCACTGGGTTAGGTGCACATGCACTATAGATTAATAGTAGTAATTAAATAAGATGAATAAATAAATCAGAATATAATAAAACAAACAATAATACCATGATCTTATATGATAACATATCATCACTATTATTATTATTATTATTATTATTATTATTATCATTATTATCATTATTATTACTTCTATAACAATTTCATCATTAATCTAATTGCAGCCTTGTGGCATGTATATTACAAGTTAGGAATGACAAATGTCGCCAGTGAAAATCAGCTAACAGAGGCCTTAGATTCCGTAATTTTTCTTAAAATGCCGATATATTTTGGAAACAGTACTTTTTATGATATATTTAACTCAATGAAAATAAGCTAAAAAAAAATCTGCTGTCCGCAGTAGGGGTTCAAAATCCGCCTTCCAGTCACAAAATAATCCAGCATCCCTGCTGTGTTCTGTACCACAAAGTCACCTGCCTAGTTTCTGGTTCATATGTTAGTATAGGTACAATGCACTGATTGTAAACACTTCTTATGTGATAGTGAGAAAATATTTTTCATACAGTTGTTCTTTTTACGAAAAAAAAACTTATGATTATATTTTTTCCAAGTAGATCTTGTTCTGAATGATTTGTTACTTCGTCATTTACCTTGATTTAGGGGTGTAGTTTGCAGCCGTTGAACATAACGTTTGTTTTCTTCATATTGATATTTAGGCCTACTATCTGGATTTCAATAATTTCTTTCTTGTGAAATAGTATCATTGTGGCATTTTTTTAAAGTTCTTGGCACATCACAAGTTATTACATATATTTTGTTATAAGTACTGCAAGTTTTTTCTTGTATATCAGCTATTTTCACCATCTATTCCCCTGTTCACTTCCTTTTTGAGCCTTATTCACTTTAAATGTTTACACAAGATACTGTACATCAATGTTCATTGCTTCTTCACTGAGGTCTTCCTTTTGTCTACTATTGCTACTATACAATCTTCTGTGGAATTTTTCCTCTCTTTTATTTGCAGTTTTACTTTGTTTATCTTTGAAAGCATACAGCTATTATCTACCTATACCAAATGTTCTTTGTTACTCTCATACTTGTTTCCTTGTTTACAGTTTCTTCATCTTTTCATGTAATTTTAGAGGTCATTATTATTTTTTCTTGTTTACTGCTTTTAGCAGCTCAGCAGGGTGTATGCACCTGTAAATGTGAAAAACTGAGTGGAGAGATGAAGTTTTGGAATGTAAATGAGTGTCTGAGGAAGAGAGAGAATGGAACGGTTGGAAATAATAATGGGCATCTAGGTATAATAATGTGTGCATTATGGGGGACTTTAATTATAGGAGAATAGACTGGGATAGTATGACAGGAGACGGGTGCTCGGAGGAATTCTTAAATGTCGTCCAGGATGGTTTTTTCACACAACTTGTAAGGGAACCAACACGACAGGGAAATATTTTAGATCTGGTCTTAACTAATAATGAAACTTTGGTAAGTCAGGTTGAGATAGGAGCGAGATTTGATGTTAGTGACCACCACGAAATTAGATTCAAGATTAATGCAAAGAGGCAAGTAGAACAGAACATTGCTTTAGTACCAGATTTTAGAAAAGGAAATTACCAGGGCCTCAGACATTATTTCCAGGGTATAAATTGGGAGGGTATAGGAGTAGGCAGAGAGGAGGATCAAAACATTGAGGTAGAATTGCATTATAATAACATAGTAAGGGAAATTCATACAGGGCAGGAACAGCATATACCTAAGAGGAGGATTAGGTCAAATAAAAATGATCCAAAATGGATGAATAGCAACATTAGAAGGGAAATTGGATTAAAAAGGGGACTCTATAGGAAAATTAAAAGGGGAGAAGTACAGGTAGTAGGGCAGTATAATGGCCTAGCTAGGAAGGTTAAAAAGGATATTAGGACTGCAAAGAGGAATTATGAGGTTAAGATAGCTAGAGATGCCCAGCAGGATCCAAAGGGATTCTATCAGTTGTACAAGGCTAAAACAAAGGAAAGAATAGGACCTCTTAAAGGAATGGATGGCAGCTTGATAGAAAATAGTGAGGATATTAGTAAGGAATTAAATAAATACTTCTTGTCTGTATTTTCTCAAGAAGAGTCGGGTAGGGAACTGGAGCCAATACAGATCTTTAGGGGACAAGAGGATGATAAATTAAGCAAAATAGACATAAGTAGGGAAGTAGTTAGCAAGGAAATAGATAGACTTAAAAAGACTAAATCTCCAAGGCCGGACGACATTTTTCCGAGGATTCTTAGGGAATGTAGAGAAGAACTCGTTGATCCTATTGCAATGATTTTTAGAGAATCACTAGACACAGGAGTAGTTCCTAGGCTATGGAGGCAGACAAATGTAGTTCCTATATTCAAGAAAGGAGATAAGGCAGAAAGTAGTAACTACCGCCCAATTAGTTTAACATCAGTAGTAGGCAAGATGTTAGAAGCTATCATAGCAAGGGCAATTAGGAAACATTTAGATGAACACAAGCTAATTAGACATAGTCAACATGGTTTTAGCAAGGGGAAGTCATGCCTCACAAATTTATTATCCTTCTATAGGAAAGTATTTGAAACAATAGATAAGGGGGACGAGTATGATATAGTTTATCTGGACTTTAGTAAAGCCTTTGACAGAGTACCCCATAGGAGACTATTAAGTAAAGTTAAGGCTCACGGCATAGGTGGGAAGGTACTAGAATGGATTAGGGGATGGCTTATTGGTAGGGAACAGAGGGTACAAATTAATGGGAAGAAATCAGAATGGGGTAATGTCACTAGTGGGGTACCACAGGGATCAGTACTAGGACCATTGTTATTCATAATTTATATAAATGACTTAAGAGACAGGAATAAATAGTGATATCAGTAAATTTGCCGATGACACAAAGATAGGAAGACAGGTAAAGAATTTAGACGATGCTAGGATGCTGCAGGATGACTTAAATAGGCTGTACGAGTGGTCAGAGAAATGGCAGATGCAGTTTAATGTTAACAAGTGTAGCATTATGAGCGTAGATAAAGGAAATAGGTCTGTAGACTACACATTAAATGACACTACCTTGGGAAGGTCATATAGTGTGAGGGATTTAGGAGTTCAAATAAGCAGTGACTTGCGCCCCAGGGAACAGTGTATTATAGCTAGAAATAGAGCCATCAAGATACTGGGATTTATTAGTAGGTGTGTGACAAATAGGAGTTCTGAGGTCATTCTGAGGTTGTATTTAGCGCTAGTTAGACCCCACCTAGATTATGCAGCTCAATTTTGGTCCCCTTATTATAGGAAGGATATAGGCTCCTTGGAGGCAGTTCAGAGAAGAATGACCAAGATGATTCAGGGGCTGAGAAATTTACCCTACAAAGATAGGTTAAAACGTCTTAATCTCCACTCCCTAGAGAGAAGGAGGGCAAGAGGGGATATGATTGAGGTTTTCAAATGGGTAAAAGGAATTAATAAGGGAAACATTGATCAGGTTTTAGAATTTAGTACCCAGGATAGGACGCGTGGAAATGGGTACAAGCTAGAAAAACTTAGATTCAGGACAGACATAGGTAAATATTGGTTCACAAACAGAGTCGTGAACGATTGGAATAGGCTGGATAGACACGTAGTAAGTGCTGAGTCAATAGGTAGCTTTAAAAGACGGCTGGATGAGAGTATGGATAGGGATGACAGGTGGGATGGCTAAATATTGGATTATTCCAAGGGTGGGGGACAAGGAATTGCCTCGTATAGGTCATTAACTGGCCTCTTGTAGTCTCCTAATTTCTTATGTTCTTATGTTCTTATGTAGCTGGTGAGGTTAGAAAATGGGTTGTGGTTGATGTGAATAAATATATTGAGCACCTGGTGGACGTGTGTGGATGGCCAACACCTTCCACCACAAGGAGGGATTGTTTTTATTTACACCTTTCAGCATATGGTGAACCACATGTACACAAAGAAGGATGGATGAGAGATTATAGCAGATGATTATGCTCAACTATATAATAGACATGAAATTGGAAAAGGAAATGTTGGGTGCCAAGATGGTGGTGAGAGGGATGTTTGAAGGGTCACATTACTGTTTTTGTTAAGATATAAATTAAAAATAGATGGGAGTACGGTAGAAGTAATAATAAGAGGAATGTGAGTAATGTGTTTGCAAGTGGAGGGATGGATAGGAATGAGATTAGATAGGAATATGAGAAAGTTATGCGAGAGATTAAGATGAGCAAAGACGACAGTTGAAGAGGGAGCAAGTGTCAGTGATGTGTTTATAGTATGTTTATAAAGGTATAGTGACTGTAGTAGCAGCAGAAACTATTGGGTATGTATGGAGTGTGGCTCTCATGTCATGTTTCACAGTAAGTTGTTCACGATGAATGCAACAGTGTGTTGCCTTTACATGTGGTACAATACTTTGCACGCAGCTCATTAGGCCCCTCACACTGGGTTGGGATCATCACTGTTTCACTGACAGAAAAATCCAAATTTTAAATAATCACTACTATACTTCCGCTTCTTTTTGGCATTAACATTTTCATCTTTCTGGTATGTAATCTTGTGCCTTACTATGGTAGCTGTGGTGTCCCTATTGCTCTGACTTATGTCAGCTGTCTCTCCCTCCATGGCCTCTGTCCCTGCATTCAGTAACTTGAGCTGGGTTGCACAGCTATCATCGGTATTTTGTTTTTGTAAAATTGTCTTGGTTCTCTTTCTATTTTTGTTTAAGTGAGCCTGTCTTAATTAAACCACAAATCCATAGTCGTACAAATTGTATAAAAGGAAAAAAGAATAGGTTGTCACAAACATCCAGAATATTTTTTTACCAATTCAATAAATCTACAAAGAGGAGCATATGTGACTTTCTTCCATCAGCAGCCTAACGTCAACTGACTCAACTGTTGGAATATGGATGTGATTTGTATGTGTACTGTGCATGTGTTTTGTGCAATGTCTCTTGTATGTCTGGGTGGTGTATGTATGTTCTGCAAGCTAAGATGCACTCGTGCAACAGAACCGTATAAAGCTTGGCATCGATAAGGCTGATAATTGTATTGCAAGATATGATCATTGTGTTCTACTGCTTTCTTGCTGCATCACTAGTATGCATTGACGATGTCTGCGTTTCATTATCATAATTACATCAACTACTGAATTTGCAGCGACCACTACAAAGTTGTCAAATCGCAAATATCATTACAGTCGTCAGTTAAATTGTTTTTTAGATACTATTATATATTCAAGCTAATATTTATTTTAGCCTGTGGTCCCCTTGAAACGTTCTGCAGACCACACTTTAAGAAACACTGGTATAGAGCTCTTTCGATAGGAGAAAGGAAGTTCATGGTGGACAGATGAACCAAGGGAGGCTATAAAAGGGAAGAGGAAAACATATGAGATAATGTTGCAAAGTAATGTGGCTGAGAAAATTGGAGGACCAGTTAAGTCTTGGAATAGGTAAGTGAAGTGAAGGAGTAGGTTAAAGATAGTTTAAGGAGAATGGATGTAGAATTTGATAGGAAATTGAGTTAAAAATTAAATAACAATAAGGATTTGTTTTGGAAATCAGTTGAGAAAGAGAGGAGTGGTGGTGAGTTGAGTGTGAGAATGGAGAAATGGGGTTCATGTGAATGATAAATAGGTGGTGAAAAGATATATAAAAGCATAGTTTGAACATATAATTACTGAGAAGATAGTAGGGGAAGCAACAATGTGAAATATGAGTATGGAAGCAAGAAAAAGAGTATTTGTGTAGAGAAGAAGTAGAAAAAGTCATACTGAAGTGAAATAAAAATGCAAGAATAGATGGAATAAAGGCAAAAGTTTTGAAATATTGAGAGGGCGTAGCAGTACAAGTTTTTGAAGTGACCTTGCATGGAGACAGAAAAATACCCAGATAAATGGAGGTATTGCTTTTAAATAAAAGTATAGGTAGTAAGAATGAATGTAATAAGTATAGGGAGATGTGTTTGCGTAGTGTGTCAAGAAAAAGTATATGAAGGAGTTATAAATAAGAGATTGATGGAAATACTACATGGAAGGTTAACAAGGAACAAAGAAGGTTTAGAAAAGGAAAAGCTTGTGTTGATCTGATTCTTACAATTCAAATGATAGTAGATAGTAGGTGGACAACTGTATACAACCTTCATGAACGTGGAGGGAGCATGCTTAAATGAGGCTGATAATGAAGCTCTCAGGAATGTTCTTAGAAATAATGGTGTGGGAAAGAAATTCATGAAAGAATTTGAAGCATTTTAGAGATCTGTAAATGTATGCGTGAAAGTGGAGGGAGAACTCTGAGCCTTGTTAAAGAAGTGGGAGTAAGGGATGTGCGATGTCGTCATTATTTTATATTCTTATGGATGGATGTATAAGGGAAATTAAGCTCAAAAGGGAAAATGTAAGTGAAAGACTGAAGATGAAGTATTAGTATGTCTGTATGTGAATGACCCTGCTGCTTGTAGAGAGTAAAGGAGAACTTCATTGAGTGGTGCATGGATCATTACATTATGCGCGCATGTAAGAAAAGGAAACTAAAAGTTAATGTTGGCAATAGTTTTTGAGAGTAAGGATATAAAGGTATGTGAGTTTAATGCACCTTATGGGATGAATGTGCCAGTACCAGAAAGGTATGAGGTGGCTTTAGGAGAGAATGAAAGTGGTGTTATGGAAAGAAGAAAGAAGAGGTGGAAAGAGAAATGAGAGAGTGCTGTAAAATGTTGGTGTGCCATATGAGCACTTGCAAGGGTTAGGAAAGGGAGGAATGTGTCCATGGAAGCAAAGAAAGCATTACAAAATAATATCCTCCTTTCAACGTTGATGTGTGGATCAGAGACTTGCATGTGGAATAGGTCACAACAGTCGAGTGCATGGCGTAGAAGTTAACTGTCTAGAAAAGGCATGTATATTGACAAGATGGGAGGGTGAGAGAAATTAAAGCATGTATGAAAGCTGTGGCATGGCAACTTGTGCAATTGGAATGGAGTGGTGGAATGGGTGAGGAGAAATAAATTGTGGTGGTTTGGTCATTATGAAAGGATGAAAAGTGAAGTTTGTGAAAGAAAAATAGTTAATGAAATCTTGGGTAGGAGACGAAAGCCATTTGGAAGATAGAAGGATAGGGTAAAGGTATGTACATGTATGATATAGGTGCTAGTACAAATGTTTGAACAAGGAGGTAGGAGGAAATTTTGGATAAAGAGAACTAGAGGCTCTTCTGCCATGGCAATCCTCTTGAGGGAGCAGAGCATCAGAGATAGATGGAACAGAGAAATTTGAAGCAACAACTCTTGATCTAGTGATTCTGAAATACATATTAGCGGTTATTAACATTGGTTATTTAATAATAATCCCAAATTAGGTAACTATTGATCATATAGTTCTGTAAGAGACAACGAGAGCGCTAACTCTCGCACCAAGCTGCCGTCATCCAAGATCGAACTTGCAACCAAGCCAAGCCAAGCATTGAACCACAGAGCCACCAGACCCCTCATTTACAGGTGTATGGTATGCTTAAAGACCAGAATTGTATGATGTAGTGATGGGCTATGAATGAATTTTATAAGTGATAGCTAGTAACTAGCCTGACAATAAATAATGGAATTACTAAGTTCTAGAAATCTTTGTGAATACACGTGAATGTAAAGATTCGTTTCTGTCCTCATTACTTGATGTATATGTTAAGTAATTTTTTCCTGACTTTTCCAGACAGGTGAATAGCTTGCATAAATTTTACTACAGCATGGGCCACCACCATCCTTTGGTGTCTGCTCACCGTACTTCTACCTTCTGGTTTCAGTGCGTCTATCCGAGGTAATATTAATGGTGGACATTGCAAGAATACTACCATTGTATTTCTTGCAGGTCATAAAAGGCAACTAAAAGGGACAAAGTGAGAGGTCTAGGAAGCCTCTCCTCTTTATTTTCTTCTACAAAAGACCAGACGCAGACGGGGATGGGAGAGCAATTGCTCTCCAAACCCTAAATGTCTTGTTTTAAAGGGAATGTTAGCAGTGTTAATGGATGAATGAAATGTATTGTTTGTCCCTGATGCCTGGAATCCTACACCCATCATTGTATTAATTGTTTTGGAATTGTGAATCTATTCTTCTAATATTTAAGACTCGGCTTGTTTCAACATTTTTAATTTGAGTATTTGTGGATAGGAGTCTAATTAATGTGTAATTTTTGGGGGGCAAATTAGGTGACTTTTTAATCATGAATATATAAATCTGTTTCTCTAGATCTCCATGCACCTACTCTAATGGTGTATCTTTGATGCTTCACTACCAAAACCACTTACAACTACTGTACCTTTATCCTGACTAAACCATATTTTTGTTCCTTGTGTGTCAGACTTGTGGATTTGCAACATTGCGAGTAACAAGCATCATGGTGTACCAAGAGTTCTCAGGCCCAATCCTTGTAGTTCTAGTCTTTGTGATATATAATAAAGTTTGATTTGGAAACAAAAGTTTCAACTTTATTTCCTTTTCATTCTGGGTTGTTCTCTGAAAGTTTAATGGTTAATGATGGTTAAGCTAGAACCTGCAGCAACTCATTGTCACTAACCTGAACTGAACAATAACATTTTCCTGTGCAACTGCAACAAACTTACAGAAGCAGAAAGTTAAAATCTAGTTCCTCCAGTTCAACAAAGTGCCCTCCAAAATGCCCTCTCTATTATTAAATCCAAGATAATAAAGATTTCCTTATGGCCCAGTGGAAGAATGGTTGACAGGAAGAATTTGAGGAGTGGACAAAAACACTGTCGTGTCTTGAGGTGAGAACCAAGTTACAGTCAAATATACCGAGTTATGAGAGAATAAGAATATTAAAAGATGGTTGCCGTAGCAATCCCTTTAGGGGACGTTCCTGGAGGGAATGGGGCATCAGAGATAGATAGATAAAGATGGATATAATGTCCAAGACAGCAATCCTTCTACTGGGCAATGAGGAAATCTTTGTATTCTTGGATTTTCATCATGTATTCGGCATTCTGGTGGATGATGTTAGCGAAACTGGACTTTAAATCATTATGCTTCTGTAGGTTTATTGCAAATACAGTATTGCTTTTGCTTACTACAGTCCATCTCATTAATGGTAAAGCTAGCATTTGCAGATGTTTTTCTTCAGTTCCTGCCATTGGCCATAATACTTTCGCAGGTATTCCCTCCGAGTGCAGATAAAAAAGGGTACTTCAAGACTTCCTCCTTCAAAGGCAACTTCTGGCTAGGAATAGTTGGAATGGGAATGGATAATCCTGCCAACCACACATTCTTCCGAGCCTTCATCCCTGAAGCCATTTTTACGTTAACAAACCTGGAAATAGAAGAAAAGTTTAGCATAGCTTGAAGTAAGTGCACCATGTAAATTTATATCTATCTATATACCAGTCTGTTATCCAAGGCATGCTAGGATTCAGGGAAACATTACTATCCCCTTCCCCTCTGTGTCTTGTCTTTCATAGGAGAGGATACAGAGGGGCTTCCCAAACTCCTCGCTCCATCCCTTTTGTCGCCTTTTACAAACCATAGGGATTACGGTGGTAGAATTCTTGTAGCCCCCACCACAGGACTAACCATGTAAATAATAACACAAATTTAATAAAACTTTGGTCTGCATGTGCAACGCCTAAATAGTGGACTAAAGAAATTTATATTTGCTGAGTTAACTTTCAGAACTAAACAAAATCCAAGGTTCTAGGTTTTGGTATTCACAGTTTTAATGTAATAGTACTCTTCATTGTTCATTAAAGACAAATCCTTTTAAAATGGGTTTGAGAGACCTTACCAGTTTGGAAAGATAATACATAACAGAGACAAGTGGATATGTGTGGGAAAGGGAGGAAAAAAGTATTTTATGGAAGCCACATATGTGATAACCTTTTCACACTACAATAGTGTATGCTCAATACAGAAATAATGCAGCCTTGACATATAGCAGAAATTCTGGTAAGAAAAATGTAAGAAAATAGAGCTTATGAGACAAGTAGATAGAATAAACAGATGAACAGAGAAAACAACCTGTTTTTATTTGACTTGATTCCTGGCTCAAAAAATGCCCAAAAGTCAACACTTGTGGCCCGCTGACCCCAGGCCTAGTGTTATGAGAAACACCTGAATGTAGTACATCTTAAATACAGAGACACACGGATGCGGAGGTATATTTGTATGCATATGGGAGATACACATGCAGATGGAGGTATCAAATTCACAACATATCCACTGATAGTAATCACCACCATGTCATGTCCCCCCACACGAGGTAGCCAAGAATAGAAGGGAGAGATTGTTTCTAGTGGCTGGTGCTATTACACTTGAATAAACTAATTTCATGTATATACACCAACACCTTGTTATATTTGAAGAATGTGTTCCAATAGTGTGAATAATTATTTGAATGGGAAAACAATAATAATGCAATCTGGAAGGCTTTCTAAATTTGATTTATCTATAATCTATTCATATTTTCATACCAATACCAAGCAAAAACATGAAAACGCTCATGTTCTATTTCATCAGTTTTAGATAATACAGGGCCCATTATCACCATAGTTCCAGGAAAACGGGTGCTTATAAAAAGAAAAAAAAATATATATATATATATATATATATATATATATATATATATATATATATATAGTGGTGCCTCTTGATTCGAACTGATTTCGTTCTTTTCGGCTGTTCGAATAGAGAAAATTCGAATTAGGAAGCAATTTTTACCATTGAAATTAATGTAAAAACAATTAATCCGTTCCAGTTTATTTTAAATAAAAAATGCACAGTTGAAAACTTGCTGTGGGATGAAACCTTCACTGTCTACATAAGCAGCAAACTCGCTCACAAACTTTTCAGCGCCTTCTTTATTGGAACTTGCAGCCTCCATGCCTCAGAACACAATGAATACCACTTCGTTTGCGGAACTTCTCGAACCACCCTCTGCTTGCTTTGAAGTCTTCAGGTTCAGCATTACTTGAACTGGGAGTTGTAGCTAGTAAATCACTATGCAGGTGCCTAGCCTTTTCACATAGTATAGCCTCACTAACACTGTCTCCTTGTAGTTGTCTTTCATTTATCCAAACTAAAAGTAATTGTTCAACTTTTTCTAAAATTTGAGGGCTTTTATTTGATTTACCAAACATCCCTTTAGCCACATCAGCAGCCTTTATTGTCTCTTTGTGCTTCAAAAATGTGCAGATCGTAGACTTGGCCATCCCGTACTGTGAGGCCAGGTCAGAAACACGAACTCCTCTCTCATGTTTTTCTATTATTTCCTTTTTCATTTCTATACTATAGCGCGTCAGCTTCCTTCCACCACTTGCACTGTCACTTTTCACTTTCTTGGGAGCTATAATGAGGGCTAATTTCAAGAAAATATGCAAAAATATCAAGCACAACAGAGAGAGAGGTGTTCACAGCGGAGAAGTGCAAGCGAGACTGGCCGATTTGCGGAAAGGCGGCGTCGGCCGCCGCGTGTGTTTGTGTTCGGATTGGAGGACAAAATTTGTTCGGATTGGGAAGTGTTCTAATCAAGAGGTACCACTGTATGTATGTGTGTATATATATATATATGTGTGTGTGTGTGTGTACACATAAATATATGCTAAACAGGCACAGAACATCACACTCCCTTGCATTCCAAACTTTTACTTTTTTATCCATTTACCCAGATGCATGCCTATGGATCCTTATCAAAACCTAGTATCCCATTCAGCAAACTTCCATCCACACCATACACCGTCAATTCATCTCTTGTCTAATTAATTATGTCATACGCTTTCTCAAGGTCCATGATTGCAATATGAATTTTCTTTCCTTTTCTTACCATTTTCAAGCTAGTATCACCTTGTATGAAAAGTTCAGATCCAGACATCGCCAACCTGTTTTTAAAACCACTTTGTTTCTTCTGATCCTACTCTATGATCTTTTGCACCTATCCAATTACTACTTTATAAATCTTTCAAGATATATTTAAGAGAATTATAGATGTAATTAGTTTGAACATAGCTGGTAAAATTGTGATATGGCAAGGGAAAGTCACAGAGTAGGATTATCAAGGTGCAATGAGGATTTAGAAAAGGTTGGAGATGTATGGGTCCATTCTAAACCCAACTTTTCCTTTTTTCATTCTTTGTACTCTTTCAAATATATTACCATTCGCCTTTCGTAATATCCGACACAAACTAATTCCTCTGAAATTAATACATTAATTTTAATCCTATTACTATGTGGATTGGGACAATAATGTGTTGAGTATCAACACAACTTTATTTCAAAGTTATGTTGCATAATTATGATGTGCATACAATCAGTATTTATGTCTATATTTAACAATATTTTCTTACATCTCATAGTTTCATTGTCCTAACAACTCCATGATTTCCTCGTTCACTATGACAAAGTAGCCACAAGCTTCACATTTTTCTTCTCATAATTTGTTCATAAGTCTTGTTTGTCATTTTTCTATCTTCTTTAACGCTTACACGTCATTACACTGGGAACTATTGAAAAAAGTTTTGGGGAATCTTGATAGGATAGAAGTTGGTGGACGTTTGAGTTCAACCTGGAAGTTTTTACATTGAGGAGTGTGACATCCAGGATTGAGGACGCCTGTCTTACCCATGGCTGCGGGCAACAATATGTATGGTATTGACCGATGATAATGATATGAAAGGCGTTGTGTAGTGTGTTGTCCCAGGTGGACCAGCAAGTCTTTTAAGACTATAATTTGGACAGCAGCATCAGCGGGAGCGTGAGGGGTAAGTGTCACCTCGCCAGTAACATTACCTATGTAATTGCCGCAAATATTGAATGTAAAGAAACTCAGTGTAGAGTGATTTCCTACCACTGTATTGAGGTGGAGGAGGGAGTTTTCAATAGTCTGTACTGGTGTAGTTCAACTACACCAGTACAAACTATTTAAAGCTCCCTTGACCATCATCACCAACTACAGTAGTTGACAAGGATCTAAAAATCCTTGGTAGTTGATGATGATGGTCGGTGGTAGAGGAGAACTGCGGGGATGAGAGAGTCTAGTAGTAGGATTTGAGGGGCTCCAGACGCAGGTTTGCACCTGCGAAGAAGAAAGAATCAGTAATAAATAAATAGAAAAATTATGACAGATGGGAGGATTGATGAGCTTCTGACACCACAACAGGTATGTGTGTGTGTGTGTGTATATATATATATATATATATATATATATATATATATATATATATATATATATATATATATATATATATATATATACATATGTGTGTGTATGTATATATATATATATATATATATATATATATATATATATATATATATATATATATATATATATATATATATATATACGAAGGTTACTATCAGATACCGAATAAAACATAGAAATAGCGATCACAACAAAGTAAATAAGCACAACAAATAATTACCTGATGATCCAATATGTTTCATGACACACTGAACACTTGACTCTGAATCATCATCTGACGCCTAATCGTATGATCCCGGGACTAGAGCAACACGTCACAGCTGTACACTATTTGCTAACTCCATGCGATTTCCTAACTAGGAGATTAGAGTGCGAGAGAGAGTTTTACAAAAAGGCGAGAGAGAGAAGAGAGCATGTCGAGGTCAGGAGTATAGGTGTATACAGGTCCGAGTAGTCTCTCCGAGGTGAGCGCACAGGTAGAACGCAAATCATTTTTCCTGCGCATGTGGACCTAAACAACAAAACCTTCTGTGATCGTGTGGGTGAAGGTGTGCGTTTATATGTGCGCGTCGGTTGTGGGTGTACAAGGCTCCTCTGCCCAGACTGTCGGTGGGTGGAGAGAAGCGTCCCTTTGTGGTTCTCTGTTGCCCTGCCGTGCCTGGGGTGCAGGTGGACGTGGCGCCAATGCCTCAGGTGGTCATTTGTATCTCCAGGAAAAAGTAAGTCATGATTTTCTGTTGACTTTGTGTGTTTGTGTTTGTGAGTGGGTGGGGGTAGGCTTATCTCTCTTTATATATATATATATATATATATATATATATATATATATATATATATATATATATATATATATATATATATATATATGTTGTTTTTTTTCAGCTATTTTTTTTCTCCTACTTTTTTGTTTCTTTGTTTTTTCTTTATTTTTGTCCTTCGTTCATCTGTGTCCTTTCTTTTTTTATCTTTGCTATCTCTCTCTCTCTCTCTCTCTCTCTCTCTCTCTCTCTCTCTCTCTCTCTCTCTCTCTCTCTCTCTCTCTCTCTCTCTCTCTCTCTCACATGAGTAATTCACAAATGCATTCGACGTAACCCCATTATTTACAAAGTTTGTAATATAGTCATTGTTGATTTTCAACTTGTTTTATCATTGTATACAAACACACAGCGAATATGTCCTGCATTATCACTTATTACTCATGTCTCCCTCTTCACTCTATAGGCGCGTTTTTGGTTAGCGTGATAAATCCTTGCTTTTCTTTTCTCTTCTCTCTTTGTTACGAGTTATTGATCCGAGGACGATTGATTTGCGTCGTCAATTTGTAGAAAGTTGTGTGTTTCATGTAATGCGGCAGTGTTGTTATCGAGTAGACGTGCGCGTCGTTGTTCAATTGTTAACAAAGACTACCTGTTATTTCCTTTCTGCCTCTTACTATTAATGAATTCGCCCTAACTGTGAAGTCGCACCTGATGTCTTTAACTCTTTATATATTATGATCCATCAGGAATAGCAAAATAGATACTTTTAGACCTCTCCTGATTGTGTTTATAATGCAGTATTGGTAGTTATTATAGATTATGTACTATGTGCATGGTTTGAGATGTGTACACTACGTAGAACATCATTTCCTTTTAATTAATAAAGAAACATACTTAATGTTTGATAAATGTGTGTATTCACATTCTTATTTCAATTGAAAGTCGGGTTGTATTGTTTTTCTTAAAATTACTATTTTTTCGAGTCAATAGTTGTTATACCTTTTATGCATCTTCCAAACAAGCATTCTCTATTTAATGGAAAATTAACTTAAAAGAGGAACGAACGAAGTGGTGCTTCGACGGTTAATAAGCGACAAAAATTACGTAACATGAACCAAAACAGGTCTTGGGAAGCAGGTTATCATGAGAGGAGGCAACCCGCTCGCCATGACAGTCTCAGGTCGGAGCTCATCCAAGCGGTGGTCGGGTAGGTCTTGTCATGCACGAGGATGTGGCTGATGTGTGATGGCGAGGGCTGGGATGTCATGGTGATTACTGTTTTTTTATAAGTAATAATTAGCTTTAATTCCACACATACAGGTAGATATGTACGCCTAGTCAGTGTGTCATTGAGGATAAGAACTTCCGCTGTTTCGTCACTAGCGTAAAGCTGGTGAAACTACTCTTCTGGATTTATAGGAAACGTTACCTCTTTCTGTTCAATAGTCAATGCCAACACATTATTCTTATTTAAATCAGGCTTTTCATAATTGAAGTAATCGATTTACTCAGCGTTATAGTGTTGTCAGTGTTTTTTTGTGATTCAGCAAGGCAGTGTTGAGATGCAGAGATGTTACGCGTGCCAAGTGATGGAGAGCTTGGTAACGATTTGGTGAGGGTGGTGGTGATGATAGCGGTTATGTGGTGGTAGTAGGAGTAGTAGCTTAAGTGATGGTGATGGTATAGTTGTGTTGATAGTGGTAAGGGTCTCTCTCTCTCTCTCTCTCTCTCTCTCTCTCTCTCTCTCTCTCTCTCTCTCTCTCTCTCTCTCTCTCTCTCTCTCTCTCTCTCTCTCTCTCTCTCTCTCTCTCTCTCTCTCTCTCTCTCTCTTTTGTTAAGTTATCCATGAAATTTTCATTGCAATAGTTCCTGCATTTTTTTCGTATTACTTTTGCAAATCTTGTTTTACTTTTCAATTCTGGCAGCCTAGTTAGAAGAAAGAATTAGTTGTTTCAGGCAATTAAATCTCATAATAAGTGTCGATAAGTCTCGGCATACAAGTATTATCATACAATGATACACAAATTATGGGAGTTTACTTTATAAATTATTAACAGCTAACGAAACAAAGGTGTCTCCTATGACAAGGGAATATTGGGGGAAAATTTGCACCTAGCATTTGGTAATCATAACTTCTTTGAATCATGATGAGAGTAGGCGGGGGAGGCTACTGCTGCTGCTGCTGTTGCTGTTGTTGCTGCTTTGGCGCGGCCCCGACCTTCGACGGGTGAAGGGAACTGGCGGAAGTAGCCTCTCTTTCTCTCCTTCCCCTTCTCCCCGCCCCTGGAACACAAGAGGGGGGTAGCCTCTCTCGTCTCCCTCCCCCACCTTCCTTCACTTGCTTAAAACTCGCCTTGGCCTGAAATGTTGCTTTGAAAGTTAATTGCGGTGAAGCTTTTCCTCGAATGAGGCGACTAACCTACCTATTTTGTGGGATTTGTCAACAAGAGGTTTTCAAGGAAAGAGCCAATATACGAGCACGGAACATTCAGGTAGTGTTTGTGAAAGTTTATTAGTATTAGTGTTAGTAAAAATATTAGTATTTTTAGATTTTTTTGCTGAATATGTCGATGTTCAAGGATGTGTTTTTTAGTCCATATTTCTTTCGAAATAAGGAAATGTCCGTAATACACGTTTTTTTGTTGTTGTTGTTTATTCATGCATACATTAAATTATACAATTTTAATAGCTTCAACGCTGCCAGATTAGTCAAATTACTTCATGTTATGTTCTAGGTTGACGGTGCACTCCTACGCGGGAACTTTTGGGTGTAATGAAATGTTATAACTGCATCATCATGAAATACTGCCTCTTAATAGTGTTTCAGTTAAGTAGGTAGATGTGGCTGCGGACACACACACACACACACACACACACACACACACACACACACACACACACACGTATCTATAGCATACATATCGAGCCCACAACTCCTCGCTTCAACACCTACACACTCTCTTCTTTTCCCTCGATCGCTTCCTTTCACCAGCGGCCCCGAGTGAGAGTAAATTAACTTCATCCACCCTTTGAGGTAGAAAAGGAAACCATGGCAACGAGTTCTGTATTATATTTCACTTCAGCTGAGGACCGTGTGTCACTCCTAAGGGAATTTCTTATCGCGTCTAGTTGTTATCAGTGCTTTTTATTCATGTCATATACAAATAAGCACGACTTGCAGGGATGTGTGGCGATAATTACGACTAACCTAGTTTTCTTCAGGTGGGCCCTCTGCATAATAGGAGAGGTGACCTTGACTGCCCTATCACAGTATCATTAGCTTATCTCCCCTTCTACTCCCCCGTTCTAAAGGTGATTATTTTTTTCTTTATCCAAGTTGGGGTGAAATCTTGATGTCTTTTTGCCTTTGAAAATATATGTAAGAAAATTTTTTTTTCTGTTTTATTTGTTGTGGTCAAACATTTATTTCTCGTCTCCAGAGTTCTTATTTAATTGCCCTGGTATTCAAAATACCCGAAAAACGAGGACACCACGGTTGTATTGGCAGGTTCGCCCGTCAGCTGAAAACAATGCCTTGAGGTTACTAAACAGTGATATCATCTTTACATTGTAGAGATGACGTCACTGTTGCCTGTAGAGTCTACAGGCAACGATAGGACCGATAAGATAACAAGACCGTCTAGTGGGCACGATAACTGAATGATATAGGTTATTTAAATATACTACGTTGTAATTGTTCGCTTTATTACAGTGGTTTCCAAATGAACATGATATGTAGGCAAAATAGATTGGAAAACGTTATTGCTGTCCTCTTACAGATAAATGTATTCATGTATGCATACAATGGATGACGGGTATCCCATGTGTATATGTTTTGGTCACACTGACAAAGGTTCCGTTAGTAGGATTTTTATGGTAGTTTATGTGTGTGTGTGTGTGTGTGTGTGTGTGTGTGTGTGTGTGTGTGTGTGTGTGTGTGTGTGTGTGTGTTCACTTTGCGCTCTTCTCTCACAGTTTAACTATAATTTAGCTAAGACCTGTTTTGGCTTGTCTCTCCTCTCTTACGAGCACCAGGGTTCAGAAACAGTTACTGCATATATTATGGCATCGAATTGGCAAATGTAGTACAGCTACGGAAGGCCAAGATTTCTTGTGGTTGCACAGTTTTTAATTTATTTCATTTTTTATCCATGAATAGTGATCTATAGTAACAAAAAGCTTTTAAGAATTGACTATCTCGGTTTTAAAATGCCATCTACCTCATCCTGTGCCCCCACTCAGTAAAATGTACCTGTCACAGGCACAGAAAGGCACTGCAGCCAAAGAACTGATCAATGAAATAACTTATTTTTCTCAGTTTTCACTGTTGGACCTGTTCCTGCATTTTTGAAAAATGCGTTTGGTAATGTGGCTATATCTTTTACAATTCAGCTATACTTTCATTTATATACACTTATTTGTATATACTATGCGTAGAAAGAAAGGGTAAACTGGTTGTTCCTTGCAGGTGTTCAGTAGAAATTTACTTTGGGTGCAACATGCGCGGGTACATGTGAGGGTTGTGTGTTCGTGTGTACTGCAACTGTGTTCGTGCGTGTGTACGTTCGGGCAAGGGAACGAGTTGGTGGCAGAGTAGAGGCAAGAGAGGAGTCAGTGGTGCGTGTGGTCACAGTGAGTTTCATCGTTGCCGCGTCAAGCTGGAGGTCACCCGTCTACCACTCCTGCTCCTGTTGCGATAGTGTTGTCTGACGCCTCCCTCATCCCTCACCCTGTTCATTTGTGCCGCTACACCATTAACACGCACACTAAGATGTACGTAGAAGTTGTGTGCTTGTGTGTCGTGTAGAAAGTTGGGGATGGTAGAAAGTGACAGGGGTGTGTGGTGGGGCTGGAGGGTGAAAGAGACGAGGTTAGGTGAAGATTGAATGAAGTTTTCTCTTTATAGGTACTAGTGAACTTTTATTATTTGCTCAATCGTGCAGATCGATGTATGTATACGAACGTTTTATATATATGTATATCTGTGTGCATCGTGTGATTGATAGTGGAGAGAAGTGTCTGTATCTTCGCTTCTGGATGAGATAACATCCCTTGTCTCCTGTCAAGGGACGTGATGGAAGAGATCATTCGTTTCGAAATCAATCCATCATCACAACATGCATATATTTGTTTATTTTTCTTACTAAGGAGGCTAGGAGCAATCATGCTAAGTGTCTAAAACGACAAAAAAAAAAAGTGTTGCCGCTCACTCTGGTGTTTTCAAGTGGTAAACCTTGCTATTTCCTTGTTGTTGTGCCCTCATCATGAGCCTGTGGTGAAATTTGTCTTACGGCTCTGCGTGCTGCCATCCACATTTTTAATTTCTATTAGAAGCCGTTGCTGAAAGAACGAATAAAGAATCAGCTGATACAAAAGTTCTTTCTTTCACTCACAAGACAGGCTGCCAGAAGCTACGATTCGATCTATACATTTTGAAGCTACTTTGGAATTATTAGTCGTACAGCGATGTTTCTTTAAATGTGTTTGGCCCATTACTGCAAAACCTGTTTTGATACTAATAGACTGTTTTCGAAGTGAAAACAAAGAGGGATTTGCCAAAAAACCGGAGGCTTAGCGTTGTGTTTGTGTTCGGTAAAGTGACGGGAGGTGACGAAGGTAAGTGAAACTGGAGAGGCGAGGGAGGCATCGCGGTACGTGCTGCCCTCTCGCTCCCAGCTGACTCAGTGTTCATCCGGGCCCCCGTGAATATGGTGACAGTGCCTCTCTATATCTCGGATTTATCCCCTTAATCTACCGCTATTTTAAATCCTAGACGATAAATATCATTATGAGATAAAAGTTAATACATTCAACATAGTTTGTGAGTGGAGACTTAAGGTGCTGGTGAAGCAGGTAAGGAGATAACTGCAAATATGTGCAGGTCTGTCAGACTCAGTTCGAGCTCTTGTTATTGTTGATTCCAAGATGGCTGGCCCTCAGTCTGAATAGAGCAGCACTGATGTGAATATCTGCCCTCATCTCTTGCAGGATGGAGTTAAGGGTTGGCAACAAGTATCGTCTAGGACGGAAGATAGGAAGTGGATCCTTCGGTGACATCTATTTGGGTGAGTACAACTTGACCTAACAAAGGGTTGAAAGGGGAAACGAATGGAAAAGGGTGTGAACGTAGAGGTGGTGAGACTTGGGTGCCCAGCGCCTCACTTGACAAAGGGAGACACTAACAAAGCGCAGAGCTGTGTTCCTCCTCGGGGGGAGCGAGGCGAAGACCTGGCAAGGGAGGAAGGAATGCTGCCTCCCGCCATTACAATATGTGGTCTCTGGATCGTTACTACAAAATTTTGCTGACCAATCGAGTTTGTGATTTTCTTATTTATTTATTTATTCACTTATTATTTTTAATGCCATCGGTCAGTGGTGTTTTGATGGGGTGTTGGGCGGACTGTTGTTGTTTTGGGGTGTTCGTATTAACCTGTTTGGTCAGCTCGGAGACGTGGGCAGAACTGACTTGGTAAATAGCAGCAGACTTACTCAGGTTCACTCACCTGTTTGGTTTACTCAGCTGCTAGGCTCCGTAGGACACAAGTCATGCTTCAGCTTGTTACTTATGCAAAAATGTCATCCAAAATCTAGGAAAACCCCAATCTTCATGCCTGTCATTGTCAAATATAGACCATTGTACAGCGAAACATGAAAAACTTACAAGCTTAGAATACACCTGAAGTGGAACCTTATAACCTGCCAAAAGTATTTCCTACCATCTCAATGATAGCTGCTGACACATGCTCGACATGCCTGTGGGTCCTTGTTGATGGTACTGTTCTCACACTGTGCATACTAATTACTCACTCAGTTTCACTCTGCTTTCACTGTTAGTCCAGTTATATGGTTGGCTTGTTGGGAACACCATTCTCATGTTTATATTGCTTGTGGTATTTGGGTGAATGGGTCTCATAGTGAGATTTTTTAGTTTCATTTTAAAAATAGATAAGGTTTGAACGGGTTTGTAAATTATTGTAGGCTCATCAGAATATGTAGTTTTGAGGTTTATCTTTGGACTTTTGCTGCATCTTATTCTTGTTATTATATATGATTTTGTTTATTCATATATTTGTTTATGTAGCTAGTTATTGTGTGTGATGTGTATACTTATTTTGTTCAGTGGTTAACTTATAAGCAGAATTCACTAGTCTCAATACAATCTCATGACAAAGTATGGTATGTTATGTAGACAAGATGGTTTATATTTTGCTTCATTTAGTTGTATACCTTGCATTTTTCATGTGTAGCACTTACTAATATAAAATATCTGATGTTAGGCATTAAGCAAGGAATAATTGAATTTAAATTGGTCATAGTTAACGATATTAGGTCATTATTAGCCTAATAGTGAGAAAAAGAGTGAGTTTGTCTATTTTCATTGTCAGATTTGAGTATTGTACTGTATATGCCAGGCATTGATGTGATGTGTAGTTTGAAGTGGTCATTGTTTATTACGATTTGATTCTAGTTGGTCATTGATATTATATAATTTTGTAATAATGGTCAGAAAATGGGGAGGTGAGAACATTTCTAAATTTTGAGTCAGTGTTGTTTGGATGTCATCCCAGTAGACTCATAGAGACAGCAAAGCTTTGGGTAGAAAAAAATATACCTTCAGCAAATTATCAAGGGAAACATCTTCGCTGAATAGCTATCTGGTCATGTTTTCATTTAGTAATTAGTTATGAATGCAGATATAAGTAAATATTAATCTGTCTATTTAAATGTCTTTCCTCTGTGCTTGTGGCTTTCCCTAGCAATACTAGTGTTGACTTTGATGGGTTTTCGTGCTTGAAGTGTAGTTTTCAACTCCGTATTGTATTGCTTTTCTCCAATGGTGCATCTGTGCTTGCTCTGTCAGGCTAATGCTGTTTTCTTTTATTTAGAGTTACAGCAATCGCTGGACTGATCTATGTGTAGTGGACAAACATTTACCAGGTTGCTGCTCTTTGTTGCTAGTGTAATATTTACTGTAAGTGAGAATGGCTCAAGTTCTGCTCTGTTTCATGCACCTGCAAAACACTTTCACCATTGGAAGAGACATTTTCATCATCGAGTTCATCCCAGTAAATGTAGTAAATGTATGAGTCATCGGTTTTGTTTTGATCTTTTGTGTGGTGGTCCATGGACATTGCAAAGGAAGGTGCATTGAAATTTTTATTAGACCATTGGGGATGCATTCCTGGACCAAAGGTTTATAATGTAGTAAGAATATTGAATGATTTAAATATTTATCATAGGTTGTAGTGATCAGTTCAAGTCTAGTAGTAGTAGCCATACCTATTTATTAAGCAACCAATTTTTAGGTTCTTACTTGCCTGATAGGGTACACCTTTGTCTGGGAAGGAAACATTTTGATTAGTGGATTTACGTGCAGGAAGTAGCTGTGGCAGTGAGATAGCATATACTATTATGAAACATTTTGATAGATGTGGCAGGAACATACCTTATATGAAACATCCTGTCTGTTCATGATGAGTTTACCGTTACTTATCAACTTATTCCTTCTGAGAGAGAGAGAGAGAAAGAGAGAGAGAGAGAGAGAGAGAGAGAGAGAGAGAGAGAGAGAGAGAGAGAGATTTTCCTGTTAGTGTAGTGATCTTGAGGAATAATGGATGTGACCTTGCCAGTAAACATTATTAGTCGTCATCCTTACGTGTACCCATCAGGTGCAGCAGTGTTTAGGAGGTAGACATACATCATCATATTGATTGGTCTTGACGTCGAGGTGGAGCTGTGGTGGTGTGTGTATTCATTGTAGCTTTGAATATTTACCTGTGAACTTTGGAATAGCAGTGTGTGGGTTTAAAGGATTATGGCTACTTGAAGCGATACCGTCTTAGATTGTTGGGTAATTCCAATGATACAACGATTGAGGTTTATAAATGATAAGAACAGTGTAGTCAGTATAGCATAGCCGGAAGTGGATGAGTCAGGGTTTATTTAATGGAGTAAAGGCTTTGTGTGTTATTAGGATTACAATAATGATAATGATAGGTACTAAACGCCCGCAAACATTCAACTTTGACCTATAAGTGTTGCAAAACAACATTTAATGCTTTAAATACCAGTTGTGGAAGTAGATATTAATAGTATATTTTACCTCAGGCGTATGTGTGAGAAGGCCGAGAAAAAAATCTTGCAAGCATGATGATATGAACCAAAGTAGATTGTGTGTGTGTGTGTGTGTGTGTGTGTGTGTTAGGTTGGTAGGTAGGTAGGTGGGGTGTCAGTGAATAACGGAGAAGACTCAACACCGCCGCCAGGGAGGAGAGGTTCAGTAGGTAACCGACCCAACGGAACACACACACACACACACACACACACATACATACATACACACACACACATACATACACATACACACAAACACACACACACACACTCCTGTTCTCAATACGCTGATCATGACCGCCTCCCCCTTAACTCCTATACGTCATCTGCGTTCAAGTAGGCAAATAATTCGTCCTACGTTTGCTTAGCCCATTCTTCTAGCATCCATTCGTGACATTGCGTTAAGGAGAAGCACATTCGATTGGCCTGCACGCGTTTCTCTTTTGAAGGCTTACTGATTCTGTATTTTACTACTACTACTACTACTGCTGCTGCTGCTGCTGCTGCTGCTGCTGCTGCTGCTACTACTACTACTACTACTACTACTACTGCTACTACTACTACTACTACTACTACTACTACTACTACTACTACTACTTTACTACTACTACTACTACTTATTTTCATATTCGTTTGAAAAGACGTGTGACCTGTTACTATTATTGTCATTTTTCTGAAACTGTTTCTCTGTTCCTTCTGAGGATGTGAAGTGCTGTATTTCATGTAGCCAGTAGACGTCTAGCGTATTGCAGTATTTGGAAAACCCTTGGTAATGCCCAGGACGTTCTTTAAGTAGTGTTGGAAGGCCCAACTTCCTTCCGTTAGTGAGACGGAGAAAGCGAGCAATAAGTGGAAATCGTAGTGTGTCAGCGTTTATTTATTGTTGAGGTTAGCAAGTCCTTACCGACACCTTCCATAGACACAACAGTCATGTCTCGTCCTCCACTTTTTCTTCTTCTTATTCCTCCATTAATCCTTTCTCTACTATTTTTCTCTTATCACTCTCTATCTCCTTTTCAATCTCTTTTGCCTCAATCTTCCTTTTCACCAGCATAATGATTTGGGGTTTTAATTTAGAATGACAATGAGAGAGAGAGAGAGAGAGAGAGAGAGAGAGAGAGAGAGAGAGAGAGAGAGAGAGAGAGAGAGAGAGAGAGAGAGAGAGAAACCAAAAAAAAAAAAGGAAGGATGGGGGAAAAAGTGATTAATTACCAGGATATTTTTTTAAGCCTGTGGTCTATTTATCGCCATCACAGGCCGGAAACGTGTGATGATTATTTCCTGGAGTTGGTGTTTCTCCCGGCGATTTGACTCCAGTGAGTAAACCTACTCTTACGCCACGCTAACGATAGTGTAAGTGGCGGAAACGGATATGTGAGGCATAGGCATTAATCCGAAGACGTTGTAAGAGAGAGAGAGAGAGAGAGAGAGAGAGAGAGAGAGAGAGATTAGTTAACAGGACTAAGGAAGTGAATTCTAGGGAGAGTTGTAGGAGGGAATCATCGGTAGGGAAGTGGTTGGTAAGGTCACTGGTGGATTAGCGAGGTCAGTGTGTGTGTGTGTGTGTGTGTGTGTGTGTGTGTGTGTTTTAAGGAAGGGGAGTGCATAATGACGGAGGGGTAAGGAGGAGATGACCATTGATGAAAGAAGATGAAAAAAGTGGAAGAGGAAATAGAAGGAAGGAAGAAGGGACGAATGGATGGAGGAAGGAAGGCCGCACAGGATCGCGACAAGAACATCAATGAGGTGTGCAAGGTGGGAGGGAAGCAAGTCGTTTACTCCGCTCTGTCGAGGTCGTCTTATGCGGGGGCGGGGGCGTTGCTGCTCTTGGCGAAGGAAACGAGGGTAGGAGTGTATTAATGTGAGAGAGAGAGAGAGAGAGAGAGAGAGAGAGAGAATGTGTTAGGAAGATTAGGGAAAAAAGTGGTTATTCGAAAGAGTATAGTTAGAGAGAGAGAGAGAGAGAGAGAGAGAATGTGTTAGGAAGATTAGGGAAAAAAGTGGTTATTCGAAAGAGTATGGTTAGAGAGAGAGAGAGAGAGAGACGTTGGTGTTTGGTGAAGCGTGCGGCCTTATGAGTGCGGGTGTAGGGAAGGCCACAGTACGGGTGGGAGTAACGCAGTGTGAGTCACCCAGACCTTCAGTCACCCCGCCCTAGCTAGCCACCTACTTGCCGCACTCACCTCTCCCTCCTCCCGCCCTACCTTCCTCCCTCACCCAATCAGCCACCCAGCTAGCAGTGGCACTAGTGGTCGCTGAGGTGGTGTGTGGTGGATGTGAATGGCTGGGTGGGCCGCATGCACTGCCACAACCACCCCGCATTCTCGTTAAATCAACCTGCAACGGTGATGGATAAAATTATTCTCCGTAGAAAACGGGCTTGAACGTTTTGAGGTGTGCGAGTAAGAGGACTTCCCTGTTTTTACTCCTCACTTTTTTCACGGTGTAGGGAGGAAGGGACGGAGGAGGAATAGGATAGGTTGATACGTGGGCTGATAGGTAGGTAGGAGTGTGTAATATAAACAAGGCAGGTGGACGGGGTTTTAGAGGGGTGGAGGATCGCGAAGGTGGGACGTTTTGCGAGCGTCTGCTGCCATCTCGTGTCAGTGACCTTGATGCTGCTGCTGGAGCCTCGCAGCGCGCCTCAAACCACTCCACTCCGCGATGCCCACCTCCGAGGCTACTCACCAGGGTGCCTACTGCATACTGACGCTTGTGATGGTGGGGAAGAGAAGGAAGGAGACCGGGGGGAAGAAGGTAGCCTACTGTTCGCGGGCAAGTTTACCCGTGTATACTCAACAGCGACGCACCTCTGCCTCGGGTGTGTGTATACCCGTATTTTTAGCCGAATTAGTGTGTGTGTGTGTGTGTGTGTGTGTGTGTGTGTATGTGTGTGTGTGTGTGTGTGTGTGTGTGTGTGTGTGTGTGTGTTGAAGGAAGTTGGAGAATGAGGCGATGGGGGTCGTATGTGGTGGGGTTGGAGAGGGATTCTGTTCTCCCATCAACCCTTCTCCCTCTCTCTTCTGGGATTGAGTGGCCTCGGCTCTCACAGCTTGGGGCCGATTCTGAAACTTTCGGATAGCTTTTTTGCTGACATGGCCGCTCATTTGATATATGGCAGGCGGAGGAGGAAGGGGGAGGTAGTGACGGAAGCAGGTGGAGGAGGAGGAGGAGGAAGGGGGGTATAAAACACTAGTATTATCAGTATCTTATCTAGTTTACTATTAAGGAAGATAGGGTCAGATTAAATAGGATAGTTAATTAAAGGGGGGAGTCATTACTACTACTACTACTACTACTACTACAATAGCTGCATTTACTAAACCATCCACTCTAATGTTTTCCTCCGTAACCATGGAATCTGTTGGCTTGGAGGGGGTGGGGGAAAGGGTGAAGTAGTCGGAGGAGAGGGGAGGGAGGGAAGGAGAAGATTGTTGCTCATTCTTTCATTCCTCACCACGTCTAAGAAAGAGGCAAGGAAGCAGGGAGACTTGCTCCAGCTGATGATGATGATGTTCTTGGTGGTGGTGGTGGTGGAGGGCGTGTGTGGTAGGGTAGTCAACATTTTTTTTTTTTTTTTTTTTTTTTTTTTTTTTCAGTACTCGCTGGCAACTCGTTCGGGCGTAACCCATCATTGAGCGAGGTGCCAGGTAGTAGTATTGAGAGAGAGAGAGAGAGAGAGAGAGAGAGAGAGAGAGAGAGAGAGAGAGAGAGATGCTATTAAAGAAGTGTTTTAACTTGGTTTATTTTTCTTTCATTTGAGGGACGTTTCATTGGAAGGTCTCTCTCTCTCTCTCTCTCTCTCTCTCTCTCTCTCTCTCTCTCTCTCTCTCTCTCTCTCTCTCTCTCTCTCTCTCTCTCTTCAGTGTCTGTGTAAGCGAAAATTTCTATACGTATCACTTAAGTCTACACACACACACACACACACACACACACACACACACACACACACACACACACACACACACACACAGGCGACCTTAACACAAATCAGCTGTTAAAAAGGGTCTGTAGAGGAGCAAAAATAGTCAATGAAAAGCGCGCCAAGATCTTGTATACGACGTAGAGTAAGTATTCTTGCCTGAAGCTACCAGGGCTGACGGTGATGGTGGTGGTGGTGGTGGGTGGATGGTGGTGACTTGGCATTGAAACAGTGGCGTCAGGAAGGTTGGAAGGTAGAGGGGAAGGGGAGGTATGGGAAAGTCTGTTTACGTGTTGTAGTTGATGTTATTGTTGTGGTGTTGGTGGGGGTGGTGTTATGTATGTTTATATTTATTATTGTTATCATGATTTATCATTATTTTTTTTTTTTTCTTCTTCCTTATCTTCTCCACCTCTTGTTTTTCTTTTCCTCCTTCAAGATTATATGTATTTTTTTTATTTATTTATTTCTTGATAGTTACGCGTGAGTGTCATAGTATTATGAAGTAGATGTTTTTTATATTTATTTTTTATTTTTATTTATTATTTTATTTATTATTATTTTTTTTTTTTGTATACACAAAAAAAAATAACGTTATACTTGCATATGATGGATGACGCAGCATCTCTCTCTCTCTCTTTCTCTCTCTCTCTCTCTCTCTCTCTCTCTCTCTCTCTCTCTCTCTCTCTCTCTCTCTCTCTCTCTCTCTCTCTCTCTCTCTCTCTCTCTCTCTCCTCCCATAACGGAGGGAAGTTATGGTGAGAGTCACTCTTATCATATAACTGTTTATGTGTCGTTTGTTATGACTTCTCTTCCACCTCCTCTTCCTCCTCCTTCTTTCTTTGTCATTTTTGTTTTTGTTTTTATCATCTTTTATTATTATTATTATTATTATTATTATTATTATTATTATTATTATTATTTATCTCAAAACATGTAGAGTCATAATCACACACTCTTTCCTTACACAACCTTACTAGGCACTCAAGTGTTCAGATAATCGAGTGCACACACACACACACACACACACACACACACACACACACACACACACACACACACACACACACATACACACACACACACACACACAGTCATTCTTGCTCTACTCCTACGAATCGATCATAACCGCATTCAATAGAAGAAAATCATACAAAATTATAAACAAAATATCTCTTCAATGGATTTTTTACTCCTGTAGCAGAGAGAGAGAGAGAGAGAGAGAGAGAGATGTAGCGTTACCTTAGTCATGGTCAGTGGAAGCAAGCCCCCAGTTTTTAGCATTGACCTCGTAATCGACTATTTCTTGTGTTAAAACTCGTATGAAACTCATAGTATAAGTAATGGGACAAGGTTAAGATTAAGGTCACGTGTTCGATTTTTTATATATTTATTTATTTATTTATTTATTTATTTATTTATTATTTTTTTTTTTTTTTTCCTCCATGTTCCGGACTTGATATTGACTTACTTATATTTGTATAAAAAAAGCTTGTTAATACTGTGTGTGTGTGTGTGTGTGTGTGTGTGTGTGTGTGTGTGTGTGTGTGTGTGTGAAAATGGTGTCATTTGTATAGAGAAAGATGATTAAGAAGTGGGTGTGTTTGGGTACAGAGAGAGAGAGAGAGAGAGAGAGAGAGAGAGAGAGAGAGAGAGAGAGAGAGAGAGACTAAGGTTGATTATATGGCAATGTTCTGTGTTCTATCATAACATAGTGAGTGTCTGTAGCACATTATTGCCTCCATCGAGACTTGTATAACTGATGGTGAGGAGGAGGAGGAGGAGGAGGTGTAGAGGGTTGGATACTGAATGGAGGAGGAGGACGACAAGAGGATGAACTAAGGAATAATTGGAAGAGGGATGGGGAGGAGGAAGAAGAGACTATGAATGTGAAATAATTGAGATATGAAAAGATGGAGGAGGAGGAGGATGTGAATGAAGATTGAAGTGGAGGGATAAAAGGATGAAAGGTAATGATGTAGACGCAATATCATGTATAAAGGAAAGAAGGAGAAATGGAGGATGAAAACACGGATCTAGAAGGAAGTTAGGAGCGTTAAACAAGATGAGGGAAGATGAAGAAGAGGAAAGAGGAAGCGTTAAACAAGAGGAGGAAAGAGGAAGAGTTAAACAAGAGGAGGAAAGAGGAAGAGTTAAACAAGAGGAGGAAAGAGGAAGAGTTAAACAAGAGGAGGAAAGAGGAAGAGTTAAACAAGAGGAGGAAAGAGGAAGAGTTAAACAAGAGGAGGAAAGAGGAAGAGTTAAACAAGAGGAGGAAAGAGGAAGAGTTAGCCGTCAACGTATCAGCAATGACGTAGTGAGTTCCCTCCATCCCTTATATATGGGTGGTGAAGGACGAGACAGCGGTGATGATGGAGTGGTGATGATGATGAGAGAGAGAGAGAGAGAGAGAGAGAGAGAGAGAGAGAGAGAGAGAGAGAGAGAGAGAATAAAAAATCATCTCCTTGGTTCTCTCCTCGTGCACACATTTTCTTCTATCATTCATTTCTGTTACTTTTTCCTAACTTTCCTATCTCCCTCCTTGATTTCTTCTTTCTTTCCTCCTTCCTCCTTACCTCCACTCCTAGCTTCCTCCCCTCACGTCCTTCGATACCTACCTTCCCTCCCCCCAGCCTCCCTCCCTCCCCTCCTTACCTACATTTTCCCAGTCTCTTCCGTACCTCCCTACCTATGTTTTTTTTTTTTTTTTTCTCTCTCTCTCTCTCTCTCTCTCTCTCTCTCTCTCTCTCTCTCTCTCTCTCTCTCTCTCTCTCTCTCTCTCTCTCTCTTTCTTCCCCTTTCCTCTATTGACACAGCCTTTAAGGGGAAAATGAGGGGAAACTCATGCCCGTGGCGGTGCGTGAAAATGTCACGGACGAGGCCTTTGTGCGTGTGTGTGTGTGTGTGTGTGTGTGTCTGTGTCTGTGTCTGTGTGTGAGTGTTCTCTCTCCTTTGTGTGTTCATATTTTTTATTTTATTTTTTATTTTTGCGACCTCGATTGATATAAATGTGTCCTTGTGACTTATGACGTCACTAGAAAACGTGGGAAAGATAGTGTTGTTGTTGTTATTATTATTATTATTATTATTATTATTATTATTACAAGTACTACTACTATTTACGAATGTTTTATGTAGTAGTTGTGGTAATAGTAATAATAAGGGTAGTCATGGTCATAATAATAATAATAATAGTAATAATAGTAATAATGTGTAATGCAATCTCATAAAGCACACGTTAATAATCTTCAGTAAAAAATATTTAGTGCAAGACATTAATGCTTTGTAATCTATCTGTTTAATCACCAATCAGTTACGTCAGAGAGAGAGAGAGAGAGAGAGAGAGAGAGAGAGTGGTGTTTTGTGTTCAGTCTGGTTAAGAAACAGTAAGTAAAGTGAGTCAGTCGTGTGCAATTTGTTGTGTTGGAGACTAACCCTCACTCTGAACGTGACTAACTGCCGGGTGAGGGGAGAGGAGGGGACGTGATGGTGGTGGAAGGAAGAGTGGGATGACGAGGCGGAAGAGATGGATGAGGTAGGAATGGGAAGTGTGAATGGGGTGAGGGTAGTAATAGTGAGTGAAGAGGAAGGAGGGAGTAGGGAAGGGAACGGAAGGGAAGGGTATTAGTGGTAGAGGAATGACTTGCCTGAGAAGAGATGAGGAAGTAAGGAAAGGAAGGGTAGTGGTGGTGGTGGTGGTGGAGGTGATGGGAGAGTGGTGGTGGTAATTGACTAGCGTGGACAGGTGATGGTGGTGGGTGTTGTTGATGCACTTCCCAGACAGTTCTCACACCCGTTAGCTCGTCAACGGGACCAGTAATAGTAGTAGTAGCAGTAGTAAGTGGTGTTATTGTTGTTGTTGTGATATTGCTGATGATGGTGTGAGTAGATTAACAGTGGTGATGACCCAGTGGATTACATATACAATGCGTGTTAACATTCCTTGCACTATTTATTACATAACTATTCCACTGGGTTATTAGGTGTTGCTCTCCTCCTCCTCCTCCTCCTCCTCCTCCTCCTCCTTCTCCTTCTCCTTCTCCTCCTCCTCCTCCTCCTCCTCCTCCTCCTTCTCCTCCTCCTCCTCCTCCTCCTCCTCCTCCTCCTCCTCCATGTTGGCAAAGGGATACGAGGGAGAGTCAATTACAAGGTTTGAGAGAGAGAGAGAGAGAGAGAGAGAGAGAGAGAGAGAGAGAGAGAGAGAGAGAGAGAGAGAGAGAGAGAGAGAGAGAGAAGACCTGCCAGGAAGTGGAGACGAGCACAGGGGCGCTTGCTAGGATTCTTTTCCCTCCTCCATTTACCTAGTGAATAGAGAGAGAGAGAGAGAGAGAGAGAGAGAGAGAGAGAGAGAGAGAGAGAGAGAGAGAGAGAGAGAGAGAGAAGAGTCTAGGAGAAGAACTACAAACCATCAGCTCAGCCCTTTCGAAGGAGACCCTAAGAAATAAGGACAATCTCCTCCTCTTCTTCCTCTGCTTCCTCCTCATCTTGAACGGGCAATGCGATAGGAGGAAATAGGAAGATGATTAGGTCTATAATAATAATAATAAATAAGAGGTGGAGGAGTGATAATGGAGACTAGCTATTGGGATGTGGGGAGGGCTAAAACAAGGGATATTGAAGAAAAAAAAAAGATTAAAAAGAAGTGGTTTCATGGACTGACTAGGCGATACAAAGGGTGGTTCCGCTTCGTCGCGCAGATATCCTCTCCTCCTCCTCCTCCTCCTCCTCCTCCTCCTCCTGGGCGTCGCGTACCCTTGCTGCTGTCCTTCCTCAAGGTAAGAATCCCGCGGTAATTTCGTACCTTCATTGTTTTGAATGCGAATGAGTCTCAATCTTCGCTGGTACAGATCTAAACGAATTCGAAGCCATTTTTCTATCATTGTGTGTGTGTGTGTGTGTGTGTGTGTGTGTGTGTGTGTGTGTGTGTGTGTGTGTGTTTCGTTAATCAATTAGCATTAGGTTAACTCGTAAATTTGAATCAGGTGAACCCTTCTTAGGTGTTTCGAATGAATGTTTTTGGGTTCACGTTTGAGGTCATTTGAAGCTTCGGTGTAGAGAGTTG
>JAXIVD010001956.1:29255-70948 GCA_036785275.1 Cancer borealis | reverse complement strand
CTGGTTGTGTAGGGCACCAAGGGCAGTGGGGGTCATCAGTCATGCCCAGCTTGTGTAGGTGGGAGTTTAGGCGGCTGTGTCCAACTCTGAGTCTGGTGACGGCAGTGTCAAGGACACGGCTGGGGGAGTAGGTCCACCAGTGGTGTCGTGTGTCTTGTCTAATGCGTCCAAGTGAGGTGTACTGTAGGGCGTTAGTCAGGTCTGTGTCCCAGTGTAGTCTACAGGCTGTGTGGAGGTTAGTCAGTGAGTCAGTCTGGTCAGTGGGGAGGTGTATGGGGAAGGGGTGGGAGTGTGCTTCCGCTGCCGCTCTATCGGCCACTGTATTACCCATGATGCCGACGTGTGAGGGGACCCACTGAAGGTGGATGGAGAAGCCAGAAGAGGACAGTTGGAGAAGAAAGTGGTGAATGGTGAAGCAGAGGGAGTGGTGTGTTTTGGGGCGGTGGCGCCGGATGAGTTGGAGGGCTGAGAGGGAGTCTGAGAAGAGAGTGACTGAGCAAGGGGAGGTGAGTGTGGTGGCAAACCTGAGGCCCTCTCTGATGGCAAAGAGTTCTGCCGTCAGAATGGAGGCAGAGGCCGGAAGCCTCCAGGCAGTGGCAGTGTTACGTACTGGGACATACATAGCAGCTCCAACAGAGGGAGGTGTTGGGAGAAGGGAGCCGTCAGTGTATATGTGGAGGGAGTTGTGGTAGTGAGTGTGCAGGAGGTTGTTGAAAATTATCCTGTTGTTCCAGTGTTGTGGGTGTCACGGCGGCCGATGTAAACAAGAAAACAGTCCCGCCTTTCAAGACGGGAAACCAGGTCTGTTCCTTATATTTTATTATACCCGATTGTTTAAGGAAATCTAATGAATAATATAATAATAAATGATGAATAATTTTAATGGTTTAGAAAAATGAAAAAAAGTAGTATTCGATGACGTATATATAAAACGAAAATATGAATTTTTAGTACACATCGTGAAGCAGTTATATATACTTTAAAGAATAGATTATGATACCTAACGAGATTCTACATAACTATTTTTTATATTGAAATCACATTAACTTCATGAAAAAAATAAATAGAAAATATACCAATTAAAAGTGCAAATTTAGCAAACAAACAACAATAATCAAGTTAACCCAATCTAAACCATAGATTAAGATATAAAGAATTATTCAGACACACAATGAATGATAATAAAACCGTACAAGCTGAAAAAACTACGAAAATAACCAAATTTTTGAAAAAACATTATCCCTATATCTCAACTAATATAAACCTTAGAATATTATTGATTATACGTAATAAACACAAAAAAATTGCAAATTCAATTAACTCAACGCTATGCGAAAGTATGGTCAAGTTTTGCCAAGAATTGCAAAAAATACATTAACATTACAATATGTAAACAAACATCAAAATAAACCTAGTTACTTAACAACGCAAGTAATTAATGATTGTAAAATATACTAGATTTTTTATTTGACCTTGCCTGTTAATTATAAGGCTGAGGATAAAGAGGTAAGGCGAGGAATTGATCAAATGTTTTGGTACTTACACTGGCCCGTCAGATGTCAGTGGTCCGGCAGAGTCTATGAGACAGAGATAAACAATGATATATATTTCAAAACAAAGACTAGAATACCTAATCAGCTTCAACATAACTATTTGTCATATTCAAGTTACACTAATTTCATAAAAAGATATTCATTTACACTCAAAATATGCGAAAATGTAAATAAACAACAATAGTGACATTAAACCACTATAAACCATTGAATAATATGTAAAAACATATTTAAGCACAATAAAAACCATGAACAAACCCAAAAAAAATCAAAACTCAAAAAAAAGGACAAAAATATCACTATTTTCACATATCCAATACACCATAATTAAACATAAACAAACCTTACAGCACCCTAAATTAAGATATATTAATAATAAACAAACCGTAAACAATCCATAGAACGCAAAAAAAATGACAAAATAAGTCCAAAATACTGAAAAGAGGATGCAGCTGCAAAGCCAATCTCCCCCACCACCAAACTGAACAGGTCACAAGAAGAAAAGGAAGAAGAGGAAAAATTTCTCGGTTGTTTAGAAACCAAACTCAATATACTATAGCTCATTAGAACAAGCGTTTTCTGCTCTATCTAATTGACTCTATACATCTTTTACGTTAACCTCATACTTTTCGAGTTATTTAATAGAAAGTGTCTCCCTGCGGGAGAGACTTGGGCGCCGTTAAAGTCTACGGAGAAAAAACGTTTCTCCTATACAAATTAATGCTTACAGGTCAATTTTGATCAACAAATTTCAATTCAAGAAAACTGGCTCCATATAGCTTATTATGGTTTATTGAAGATGTACAACTTCAATTCATATGCTCTTTCCCGTTTATGTGACGGAAATATTTCTTTTATTATTTTCTAACCGGAAAATGACTAAAATTAAGGTTAAAAACGTCATTTTACTGCGTGATTATTAGTCTTAGGCAATAATGTATTGAGACAAAGTTGTAGGGTTTTAAAATGTCTATAAGATGCTGCAAAAATATTTCCAATATCTTTAATAGCATTCGAGAAAATGAGAAAAATTGTCATTTCTGTGGCAAAAAGGATGATACAGTTGACATTCTCTTTATATACTATAGCTCAAATATACTATAGCTCAAAAGCACAAGCATTTTCTTTTTGGTTGAAATAACAGTGGTAGTGGTAGTGATGATGAATCTTGTCGTTACTGTAGTGGTGAACGAGGTGGTTGAGGTGACTGTGGTAGTTACGGTGCTGGGAATGCAAGATGGTGTGATAGTGGTGGTAGTATCGCAATGTTCAAAGTCCCTGGTTGCGGAGTGGCCTGGGAATGGATCAGTGATGGTGGGAGTAGGGTTGATCACTGTAGAAAAAAATATATAGTCTTAGAAAAAATGTAATAGTGAGAAACCAAGTGACAAAACCAAAACTAAAAGTCTGAATAAAATATAGTCTTATATAAAGCGCCTCACCCACACTCACCCGTCACGCTCCCTCCGATGCTAACAGACAGTGCAAAGTTCAAACGTAGAATCCTCAACCAGCTCTGAATCTCCTGATTTGATACGCCTCCGGTGTGCAAGATACAGATATCATTAGCACACGCCCCTGCAGAGGAGATAACGGCAGTAAGATTAAATATACCCTACACTAGGTACATATATACAAAAGTTATTCACAGTAGCGATGAGAGAGTTAACCAGCTTACTTATGTAGTGGTCGATGGAGAAAATGCTAGGAATCTGTGGTGAGCCGACGGAATCCCATTAACTGATAGATACGAGGGCGTATGATGGCAACTGCGGAGATATATATATATATATATATATATATATATATATATATATATATATATATATATATATATATATATACACACACACAATATAAATATATATATATATATATATATATATATATATATATATATATATATATATATATATATATATATATTGGAATAGTTACATAACACAGAATAACAAAGATGTAGCAACTGAGTCTTGTTATTGTGTAAATCAAGGTGTTTTATGTGGAACGAAGCCTGTGATTTTTCTACATTAAAAGGGTACTGGCTAAGGCACAACAAAAATATGTTTAAAAAGCCTCCCGCTTGTTGCCAGACCCTGTAAAGAAGACAGTGTTTATTTGTCAAGTGACGAATTATACAAATTGTTAAATATATTAATATATAGCGATATTGAATCCCTGCAAATGTATCATTACGTTTATATATGTTAGTTACTATAAATATATATCAGTTTTAGTCAAGAAAGTTTAGGTGATTTCGTTATAATTAGGTTTAAAGTTGATAAATATTAGCTGGCATCTTAGTTAGAGTCGAGGAGTTCAAGGTCATTAAAGGGTTAATTCTTCTTTTATTATCTGTTTCTCTCTCTCTTCCTCCATTTATAACCTCTATTTAACTCTTCCCTCATTCGTAAAAAAAAAAATTCAAAAAAATTTGAAAAAAAAACTGTGACATCAGCAGAACGAGACGAATACACAGAGCCAGAAATATGTGAAAAAAGATAAATATTTAATGAGTTAGAGAGCGATAAAGATAGATAGAGAGAGAGAGAGAGAGAGAGAGAGAGAGAGAGAGAGAGAGAGAGAGAGAGAGAGAGAGAGAGAGAGAGAGAGAGAGAGAGAGAGAGAGAGAGAGAGAGAGAGAGATTGTGTGTGTGTGTGTGTGTGTGTGTGTGTGTGTGTGTGTGTGTGTGTGTGTGTGTGTGTGTGTGTGTGTGTGTGTGTGTGTGTGTGTGTGTGTGTGTGTGTGTGTGTGTGTGTGTGTGTGTGTGTGTGTGTGTGTGTGTGTGTGTGTGTGTGTGTGTGTGTGTGTGTGTGTGTGTTTGTGTGTGTGTGTGTAATAATTATTATTATTAAAAAATACAAGAGTGAAATAGTGTTAAATATTATATTAATGATAAATATAATTTGTTACAAACATATATCCTATACTTATAATACATTTAAGTAGCTCGTCAGGCATCAGATTGCAATCATTATAATATACAAGGCATTTTAACCACCTTATGTTAACAAAATTGTGATGTGTGGCTCTGTAGGATGCAAGATATATACTGCGCTTTTAAAAAAAATTTAGAGACTTAATAATAGACGCCAACTCACTAAGCTATAGACATGACCAATAAGTCTACTAACTGAAGTTGGTGCCTATATTTCGGTGAATGCAGTTTCAAAATGGCATTCTAATAATTTGTCCTGATGAGGTGTGAGAGAACGTAAAGAGGTAACATTAAGGAAACTAAATAGTGTTAGTAATGGTGTTGAAAGGAATAGTCATACGATAATTATTCTATCTTGCTGCAGGGAAAAGCTTAAGTAATTTTAGGCCTCGAGGTTTGCAAAGTCAATTACCTGATGGATCTTTATAATTTCTGGTAAAAATAATGCTTAGGTCAACTAATTACGCAATAAGCACACATACATACACGCACACACAGGCAGACAGACAGACCGGCACAGGCACATGGACAGAGCAGAAAATGCTTGTGCTTTTGAGTTATAGTATATAAAGAGAATGTCAACTGTATCATCCTTTTTGCCACAGAAATTACTATTTTTCTCATTTTCTCGAATGCTATTAAAGGTATTGGAAATATTTTTGCAGCATCTTATAGACATTTTAAAACCCTACAACTTTGTCTCAATACATTATTGCCTAAGACTAATAATCACGCAGTAAAATGACGTTTTTAACCTTAATTTTAGTCATTTTCCGGTTAGAAAATAATAAAAGAAATATTTCCGTCACATAAACGGGAAAGAGCATATGAATTGAAGTTGTACATCTTCAATAAACCATAATAAGCTATATGGAGCCAGTTTTCTTGAATTGAAATTTGTTGATCAAAATTGACCTGTAAGCATTAATTTGTATAGGAGAAACGTTTTTTCTCCGTAGACTTTAACGGCGCCCAAGTCGTTTGTAAATACTTTCATTAATATCTTAATAATCAATCAATATACACGCTAAGATCGAGTCTAGGACGATAAAAAAACTTAATTAGATTATAAGAATGTAAAGATATTGATACACAAAGCTGTCTACGTAAATAAATATACTGAGACGTGATTTGTATTTTTATTTTTTATTTCAGTGTTTTAAAAAGTTTATTCATGTGAAATTGTAAAGAAAATTGTCTCACGGAACAATTTTATTTTTATTCCTGTGTGATTCAGTGTTGTTTATATATATATATATATATATATATATATATATATATATATATATATATATATATATATATATATATATATTAAGTGACACCAACCCAAGTCCAAGTCCAAGTCTAAGCTTTAGGTGATGGATTGAGTGACAGTTGTGTGATGTTAATTTGTTGCTTTACTGTCGATCAGATGGAAAACATACACTTATCTCATTATAACTATACATGTTTCTATTCAATGAATTATTTACTACTAATTGACAGTAATTTTTGAAAGACAATGAATTGGTATATAGCTGTTAAAGTTGTATGTTACGATAGAAATAAGTATATTTTCTTATCGATCAAAGCGAACATTAGTAAAAATATGAAACTGACAAGTGAATCAGTAAATTGTTTCTGTTAGGACTGTTCACAAAACCTTACACAGCCTTATTAAACACTTTGATATATAAATGGAGGGGATCATTATATGTGTATTGTTATAATGTATTAATGTAATGTAATTAACTTTGCAATTATTGGCCTTGAAAGATACAGTTTGTTTTTCAATTTCATTATGGTTAAGTCGAAACATTTAAACACACGTCCAATTTAGATAAATTTAAAATATCGAAGAAATAAAGACAATTCATATGATAAAATTATAATTCATGGCAATATATTAAATAGATACACATACAAGTATTCCTGTAAATTGTCTTAAAACAGAGTCGTTGATGAGAAATTAATAACAAAACAAATATTATGACGAATGATGATAAGAAGGTCTGTCTCCCCCCCACCCTGTCTCTCCATCCCCCCCCTACTCTCCCTCTCACCCCCCAATTGCTTACCCCACCCTGTCACTCCATCGCTCCCACTACTCTCCCTCTCAGCCCCCCGTTTGCTTACCCCATCCCGTCACTGCATCCCACCCCCTACTCTCCCTCTAAGCCCCCCCATTTGCTTACCCCACCCCATCACTGCATCCCGGCCCCTACTCCCCCTCTCAGCCCCCCATTCGCTTACCCCACCCCGTCACTGCATCCCCGCCCCTACTCCCCCTCTCAGCCCCCCATTTTCTTACCCCACCCCGTCACTGCATCCCCGCCCCTACTCCCCCTCTCAGCCCCCCATTCGCTTACCCCACCCCGTCACTGCATCCCTGCCACTACTCCCCCTCTCAGCCCCCCATTTTCTTACCCCACCCCGTCACTGCATCCCTGCCCCTACTCCCCCTCTCAGCCCCCCATTTGCTTACCCCACCCCGTCACTGCATCCCCGCCACTACTCCCCCTCTCAGCCCCCCATTCGCTTACCCCTCCCCGTCAGTTCCTCTACCTCCCTACTCCCACTTCCAACCAGATTTCAGTTTCTGCTAACAAAATGTGGAATATCTCTTGTTTACCATTAGGAACTTAAGTTTAATGACTTGAAACATATACATCATGACAAAACGCAACTTTTTGGTGTACTGGGGCAATGAATCAGTTCAAAATAAACCAGAAATATAAGGAAAACTGACGGAAAGGTTGATTTTGGCTTCATAAAATGGCCTATAATTAAGCTATACAGCATTATATCTATATATCTTTAACTTTTCATAAAGTTTTAGCATCATATCTATCTGTTGGTATGACTCGCGTGCTTGTGCGAGTCCTTTGAAAAAATGAGATTTTGGAAAAACGACTGACTAAAAGAGATGATTTCAGCTTCACAAAACGGTCTGCATATAAGTTATACATGATTATATCCACGTATCTTTATATTTTCATGAGATTTTATCATCATATCTATCTGTGGATATGTCTGGCGGGGTTATACGAGTCCGTTGGGCAAGTGAGGTTACTGAGAAATTTGGGGCGACTGCCTGCCTGCCCCGCCCCGCCCCGCCCCGCCCCGCAGCGCGCACCGCCTGTCTGCATCCTGCCCTCATCTAAACACTACCTTATACCATACACATTACATAAGCATACAAGCGTCCGCGTACCCTAACACTGTTTATTATATGACTTTCACATCCTTACAAGTGAATATAGTACAGTTAATACATTACACAACGCATGTGTTTAATTAATAATACCAGATGACATGGTGTTGAGGTGACGTGGTATCAGTTGTGTGGTGGTCGTTAAAAGCTGGTGGATTACGCGTGGCCGGAAATCAGTGGGTGTTGAGTGCGGGGCGGGGCGGGGCGGGGCACACACACACACACACACACACACACACACACACACACACAAGGCAAGGCGGGGCAAGATGGGACGGGGCAAGGCCGGAACACTGGTCGGAATGGGTTAAGATGAAATAGAAATGGGTTGGAATGGAATGGATAGGAATGAAATGGGTAGGAATGGAATGGATAGGAATGAAATGGCTAGGAATGAATAAGGAGGAAAAAGTTACAATTCGAGATGCTAGGAACAGACTTAGCTTAATATTTAGGCTTTTAAAATGTTTTCCGGGGCTTGACGAGACTTGACGGGGCTATACGGGGCGAAAAGTTTCTCGTATCGCCTGTGATTTAATAATTTATGTGGCATTTTCACGCTTAAGTCTCGCCTCGATCGCCTGTGTTCCTGTACCACGGCCACCAACACACTGCTTGACTCTCCCTCGCTCCTCTCTGTACCAACGAAACAATATTTACACACAGGGAGAGAATATAGGAGGAAGGAAGAGGTGTATGTGTGTATGTGTGTGTGTGTGTGTGAGAGAGAGTTATGTATGGTTCAATATATGTACATACAAATAAATATGTATAAATATATATAAATATGTATAAATAAATAACTATATATACATTTCCTCTAGTCCAATGGTGTGGGAGACGTTAAAATAGATCAATGAATTATAAATCAGGAATTCAGTGACGTCAGAGTGAGTTAGGTTTAATATTGCTGCCTGTCTGTCTGCCTTGCTCGCTCTGTCAGTCTGTCTGTCTGTCACACCTTACCTCCCTCCCCCAGCACATCTTACTTCCCTCCCACTCCCTCAGCCTAGCAAGCAGGTAATATAATAATTAATTAGTTAAGTTAATTAGTTCCACACCTTCACTCAGTACTCAGGTGAATACAAACACTAATCACTTGCTAATTACTCATAGGTAAGGTTGTGTTTATATCAATTAGTCACACTAAACACCTGTAATTGTGTAATTAATGTTTTATAATGAGACTAACTTAGCTTTATAATGCATTAATTAAAATGTTTCAAAATTAAGTTATAATGTAATAAATGTTTTTATAATGATTTCTTAATTAAATTATTATTATCATTATAGTGAGTGTGTGTGTACTCTTTGGTTTATAATGTAATAGTTTTGAAAATGCTTCATAATTATTAAGTTATAATATAATACATGTCTTATAGTGAGTGTGTGTGTCTGATAGTCGCTTTATAATACAATAGTTATAGTATAAGGCTTTCAAAATTAAGTTATAACATAATACATTAATACATTGAGTTTGATTTGATTGTTCCGAGACAGACCTCATTTTCAGATTAACTCGTCTTACGGATAAATTTTTCCGACTAAGATTAATTGAAATATAATCAATCCGTCGTAATCCCCTAAAAATCTTGGTATAATTGTGTTGTTAAGTCCACTACACACACTCCTCTGTTATGTTTTTCAATGATTTCCTTCTTCAACTCTATCCTCATAATCTTTTCAACTGCTACGCTGCCTTGTATGACGCGTATAATGTGTGACGACTCTACGTACTAATAATTTTTACCCTTCGTACGCTACAAATAATGGTTAAGAATGTTGGCGCGTAAAGCCAGTTAACCACACAATGTTGAACGCTACTGTGGTAATATATGTTCTTCCTGTTCTGAATCCAAATTGTCTATCTGTTAATATTCCTCCTCTTGCTAAGTGTTCTGTTCATTAGGTTGGTTAATGACACTGGTCTATAATTAATTAGGTCTATTATAATTAGGTATTATATCAGGTGTTCTATTGTACTCTTGAATATTGTATTGACATGATATAATGTGTGTTTTATAATTAATGTGTGTCTGTTCTAATAGTTATAGTTATGGTGTTTCAAAATGAAGTCAAAATTCTAACACTTGACCAGTTTTTCAATATACATAAACTGACTTATAAAAAAAAAAAAATGCTTAGAATTATATATACTTTTCAGAAATTTATAATCATTGGAGGAATTTAAAAAATAAAATAAAATAAAAAGAACACATTTTGGGCTTAAAGAAAAGAATTGTTCAAAAAAACAATTAAATAAACTTCAACGAATAATGGAAAAAAAAAAGAAAAAAAATTAGACAACACCCATAAATAAAAATTAAAAACAGAAATTACACACACACACACACACACACACACACACACACACACACACACACATACACACACACACACACACACACACACACACTTGTCTCTTCTATCCACATGCCATAACCTCAAAGTGTCATCCAGGGCCGTGGACGGAAGGGTCAGGCGGGGTCATAGGTCGCCAGTCAAGAGAGGTCACCATTCCTCGATGACCTTGGAACACTACCACAAAGGTCTGACTTAAGCTTTACATGAGGTTAGGTTAGGCTAGGTTGAGTTAGGTTAGGAAGGGTTGACGTCACCTCGGCTCCAGCAATTCTCCTTCCGTTCCCTCCACACGGGAACCCTTGAGACTCGGCCGTGAAGGAAGGATTACCGTAAACAGCCAGCACCAAACACGGACACAAGTAAATACAACTAAAGTAATGCACATCACCCATTAAGGCTTCAAATACAATCATATCCATCAAAAAATCACTATCAGTTATACAAATATGACAGAAAATTGATAAGAAGGTGAAGAAAACTGATTCAATTCATTCAGATATGTCCATAAGACTGTACCAGGAAGACTGACACACACACACACACACACACACACACACACACACACACACACACACACACACACACACACACACACACACACACACACACACACACAGGAGACTCACCTGGGAATCCCTACAAAATGTAATGCAATTAATTCTTCTTCCTTCTGTAGCAAGGGACAGGAACCTCCATAGCTCCCCTGCTTGACATCCTTCCCCTTCCCCTGCCTCTTCCCCTGTCCCTGTCCCTGCCAACTCTAAGGAAATCACTTTAATTAATACTTGATTTGTTAATTTAGAAGTATGTAAATGTGATTAATTACCTCAACAAACAGACAGACAGACAGAGAGACAGATAGATAGGTGAAGAATTATTGACATTTATTCACCTCTCAGCTTATAGATGTGTGTATATGTGTACAGACATACAGACATACAGACATACAGAGAGAGAGAGAGAGAGAGAGAGAGAGAGAGAGAGAGAGAGAGAGAGAGAGATTACTATATTATCATTACTTATAGATAGAATGAATACACGACAGATATATATTTACGTGAGTTTGAGTGTGACTTCTTGGAGTAATTTGAGTCTTTGAACGCATGGAGTAAGTGGATATTACCCTCGAAGCAGACCATCCACCCTCACTCCACCCACCTCCTCCTCCACCTCCTCCTCCTCCTCCTCCTCCTCCTCCTCCTCCAACTTCTTCTCACTCTCTCCTTCCTCCTCTTCCTTCTTCCCTGAAATATATAGTTTGATGTGAATAGATACATAGAAAAACATGATTAGTATTTTGATATGATAATTATATTTGAATAAGTATATAAAAAATAATAGAATAAAATAAAATTGGTTATAAATAATCTATAAAAATACAGAAATGAATAAAGAATTAATCAAGGTTTTTGTTCCTACTACTCTGCTATGCTATGCTATGCTATGCTATGTTATGCTATTATTATTATTATTATTATTATTTTCAGCTGTCCGGTATTCATCGTATAGACTCCACTGGGTTGCCATCACACTGTTCTCCTACGACAGACAGACAGACAGACATAGACCAGACAAAAGATATATTACTACGGACACAAACATCTACCCGAGACAAGATATATTACTAATGAAACAAACATCTACCTGAGACAAGATATATTACTAATGAAACAAACATCTACCCGAGACAAGATATATTACTAATGAAACAAACATCTACCCGAGACAAGATATATTACTAATGAAACAAACATCTACCCGAGACAAGATATATTACTAATGAAACAAACATCTACCTGAGTGAGAGAAAAGATATTGCTACGGAAACAATATCTACCCGAGAGAAGGTAAGTATATTCCTTCGGCAGCGATATCTGACACATACTTCATCTTTTATGCTATTGGAGGACCAGTCAAGGGCATAAAACATAACCTAACTTAACGTAACCTAACTTAACTTAACCTAACTTAACCTAACCTAACTTAACCTAACTTAACCTAACCTAACTTAACCTAACTTAACCTAACCTAACTTAACCTAACTTAACCTAACCTAACTTAACCTAACTTAACCTAACCTAACTTAACCTAACCTAACTTAATCTAACCTAACTTAACCTTCCGAGTACACAGCTTAAGCATGACGGGTCTGCACGCGGCCTCAGTAATCTGTCAGCCAAGTGAATGCAAGGCCAGCACACTACCACTGTTAGTTAAGGTAATAATTATATAACATTCATATTATTTCATTCACTCCTAAAGTCAAGTGTTAAATCCATTCAATATAAATATAGATTAACATAGATCAAATATATATTAATATGAATAAATAGAAATATAAAATAAATATCAAATTGTTGCATAATTTTGAGTAGTTTTATCCATGTTATATCTGGGATGAGTGTGACATGTGACCTCTCTTGACCTGACCTCACTAACCCACTCATACGTTTCTGAAGCCAAGCAACATTACAAACATGAAGGGGTTACATCTTAAAATAACCTAACCTAACCTAACCTCTATATTATCATTTCTATTGAGCTAAATATATTTTTTAATCATTATATAGAAAGTTTTAAAATGTTTATCAGATGCTGCAAAAAATATTTCTAATATCTCTCTCTCTCTCTGTCACTCTCTCTCTCTCTCTCTCTCTCTCTCTCTCTCTCTCTCTCTCTCTCTCTCTCTCTCTCTCTCTCTCTCTCTCTCTCTCTCTCTCCTTTATCTCTTTCTCTTTATCTCTCTCTCTCTCTCTCTCTCTCTCTCTCTCTCTCTCTCTCTCTCTCTCTCTCTCTCTTTATCTCTTTCTCTTTATCTCTCTCTCTCTCTCTCTCTCTCTCTCTCTCTCTCTCTCTCTCTCTCTCTCTCTCTCTCTCTCTCTCTCTCTCTCTCTCTCTCTCGCCCTCGCCCTCGCCCTCGCCCTCTCTCTCTCTCTCTCTCTCTCTCTCTCTCTCTCTCTCTCTCTCTCTCTCTCTCTCTCTCTCTCTCTCTCTCTCTCTCTCGCTCTCGCCCTCGCCCTCTCCCTCTCTCCCTCTCTCTCTCTCTCTCTCTCTCTCTCTCTCTCTCTCTCTCTCTCTCTCTTGCTCTCGCCCTCGCCCTCTCCCTCTCCCTCTCTCCCTCTCTCTCTCTCTCTCTCTCTCACTCTCACTCTCACTCTCTCAATCTCTCTCTATTTTTATCTCTCTCTAACTCATTAAATATTTATCTTTTTTCATATATTTCTGGCTCTGTGTATTCGTCTCGTTCTGCTGATGTCACAGTTTTTTTTCGAATTTTTTTGAATTTTTTTTTTTTTACGAATGAGGGAAGAGGGAAAATAGAGATAATGAATGGAGGAAGAGAGAAAGAAACAGATAATAAAAGATGAATTAACCCTTTAATAACCTTGAACACCTCTCAATTTTACAAGAATACCAGCTACCATTTATCATGTTTAAAACTAATTATAACAAATTTGCGTCACTTTTCTTGACTAAAACTGATATATATTCATAGTAACTGGCATATATAAACGTAATGATGCATCTCCAGTGTTTCAATATCGCTATATATTAATATATTAAACAATATGTAAATTCGTCGCATGATAAATAAACAAATACAGAAAATGGGTTTACGGCGGAAATACTCTCTCTCTCTCTCTCTCTCTCTCTCTCTCTCTCTCTCTCTCTCTCTCTCTCTCTCTCTTTCTCTGATAAAAAGAATGAGTTATAACTATCAAATACCTTCTAAAACATATATATAATAAAAATAAATCACCTATTGGATAACATTAAACACATTATTTATCATTAAAATATCTGTATTCATGACATAAACAATGACAGTGGAGCCAGACGTACGATTAATATACCAAAATCATTATAATTACTCCTAGCTATCACACACATCAAACTAATGGTTCAGAAGAGTCAGTTAGTGATAAAAATAATTAATATACGTCTCTCTCTCTCTCTCTCTCTCTCTCTCTCTCTCTCTCTCTCTATATATATATATATATATATATATATATATATATATATATATATATATATATATATATATATATATATATATATATATCTTATATTAATGTGTTTTATTATGAAAAATGTGTGTGTGTGTGTGTGTGTGTGTGTGTGTGTGTGTTGATTAGTATAATAATAACAATAAAAAGTCTGCGGGGTTACTCCGAGGAATAGGATGAATGGCATACCATAGTGAAAAAAGTCTACGGTGCTACTCCCAGGAATACAATGAATGGAATTCCGTAGTAGAAGGGTTAACATCAACAATATGTTAAACTTGTAATTTTATTCTTTATTTTAATTATCCCCATATATAACTTTTCCTTACAATCACTTACTTCATAATTAAATAATATATCATAGGTAATACTATTTAAACAATGATTAATCTGAACAAGGCATATATATTAATAAAAAAAGGAAGAAAGTGATGGATATACATATATAACTAACTGGCAGCTGCTATAGAGTAAATGTAAAATTTAATAAATTCAAACCAGTCTTAACCTCACAGGTAAGTGCCAATGTGCCTATCAGGGAGTAGGTCTCCATTTCTTATGTTCTTATGTTCTTATATTCTTATATTCATGCAGTATTTCACTCAAAAACACGTCATTTCTACTCAGTATAGTTCGTTTTCTAAATGCCACGTAATACAGAAAATGTTGTTGTTTGTCAAGTGACGAATTATACAAATTGTTAAATATATTAATATATAGCGATATTGAATCCCTGCAAAGGTATCATTACGTTTATATATGTTAGTTACTATAAATATATATCAGTTTTAGTCAAGAAAGTAACGTGATATCGTTATAATTAGGTTTAAAGTTGATAAATATTAGCTGGCATCTTAGTTAGAGTCGAGGAGTTCAAGGTCATTAAAGGGTTAATTCTTCTTTTATTATCTGTTTCTCTCTCTCTTCCTCTATTTATCATTTATATTTCCCTCTTCCCTCATTCGTAAAAGAAAAAAATTTGAAAAAATTTGAAAAAAAAACTGTGGCATCAGCAGAACGAGACGAATACACAGAGCCAGAAATATGTGAAAAAAGATAAATATTTAATGAGTTAGAGAGCGATAAAGAGAGAGAGAGAGAGAGAGAGAGAGAGAGAGAGAGAGAGAGAGAGAGAGAGAGAGAGAGAGAGATTGTGTGTGTGTGTGTGTGTGTGTGTGTGTGTGTGTGTGTGTGTGTGTGTGTGTGTGTGTGTGTGTGTGTGTGTGTGTGTGTGTAATAATTATTATTATTAAAAAATACAAGAGTGAAATAGTGTTAAATATTATATTAATGATAAATATAATTTGTTACAAACATATATCCTATACTTATAATACATTTAAGTAGCTCGTCAGGCATCAGATTGCAATCATTATAATATACAAGGCATTTTAACCACCTTATGTTAACAAAATTGTGATGTGTGGCTCTGTAGGATGCAAGATATATACTGCGCTTTTTAACAACGTAATGTTTTTCTTATTAGTAATTATTATATACCATCGGGACCAAAAAAGTGTGCAGATTTTGAATCAGTGATTTAAAATTCCATGCGAGTAAAATTAAATAAGTTACATTGAGTTTAAGTAAAACATATGAGAAAAATTATTAATAGTTACCTCATTTCCCTTCAATTATCTTATTATAGATATAATGTTACTGTATATATTACTTGCCTATAATATACATTAATGTATCATAAACACGATGGTGGAGTCAGATTTTATCAATATTATTTGTTAGTTTAGTAATATTGAATAAGAGTTCAACATTTCAAAATACTATGAAGCAATGAGTCGTACGTCTAGCGTTCACTCCGTGCACATACCATCATCATCATCATCAGCTCCATATGACATAACTCCACAAGATGGCCGCCAAAGCAGGAAGAGGTGAATGGAAAAGTGATCTTAAGGACTCTCTCCTGCCGCCTCAGCCATTCACCCTGCAGCGTTACTTACCCAGGACCCTGCCAGGCCCTGTCAGCCCCCAAAACAAGGGTCGTTAGACTGGTAAGCGGGCAGAGGAGGCGGAAATAGCAGGCGAAATGGAGGAGGATTTATTCAGGTGATCATCATCATCATCATCATCATCAGCTCGGTTATGTCACGTAATGGCGGACGGTGAGAGTACTCTGTATATTATCTCCTCAATATTGACCTTATTAATGTCATTAGACCTTTGTTGAGGCATTAAATATATAGTAATAATATGGCATAACATTTTATTAGGAGGACAAAGTCGTAGATATAGTGTGATATATAAAAAAAACTACCTGTTATAACTTTTACAAAATTTAACTTACTAACTTATTTATACCTCCTGTTAGTTAGTTTATAAGTTAGTTTATGCGTTAGGGAGTATGTGTTAGTTATTACAGATTACAAAATTAATGTATAACTTCAATAACTAACTTCTAAAGGCTTGACACCAAAAGTCGCTCTCTTTCTCCGTCGCATTTTCTCTCCCGTCGCATTCTTATTTTATCTCGTCATTATTTACCTTATTAATGGCTTTATACCTTTGCTGAGCGGTCAAATATGTAGTATCAATATGGCATAACATTGTATTAATAGGAAAAAGCTGTAGGTATAGTTTAATAGGTAAAAAATATTAGTTATAATATTACCGCTCGCTCTCTTTCTCTATCGCAGTTTCCCTCAACTCTCGTCTCATCTATCGTCTACCATATTTTTCTAGTGTCTTAAATCTATTATTATTATTATTATTATTATTATTATTATAGTTTGATATGTAAAAAATACTAGATCTAATACTACAAATGGGAGGGAGAGAAGGAGGGAGGAAGGAAGGTAAATTAGTTAGGTAGGAAGGTAAGGTAAGGGAAGGGAAAATAGTGTTATATAAATATTACATTAAACAAAACATTTATATATATATATATATATATATATATATATATAATATATATATATATATATATATATATATATATATATACACACACATACATAAAAACACACAGGCACACATATCTACTTACAAGGTTAGATTAAGTTAAGTTAAACGTACACACACGCACATATACCTAATTACAAGGTTAGGTTAAGTTAATTTTTTTATTGTTGTCTGTGGATGTGGATGTGGATGACTGTATGTGTATTCTTATGTGTATTTAGGGGTGAGGAATGTGCTTTTAAGTATGTGTGCAGTTTTTGGGGTGTTTAGGTGTGTTTGGGGGTAAAAATTGTGTTTATTTGAGGGATAAATGTGTTTTTTGGGATGTTTGGGTGTGTTTTGGGGCATAAAGTGGGTGTTTGAGTGTGTTTAGGTGTGTGTTTGGATGTGTGTGTGTGTTGAGTGTGTTATTTATGTTATTTTTTAGGTTTCTGTAACAATTGTAGATTTTCAATTTTGTCGCTCAAAATATTTGCACGTAAATTTGGTTGAATGTGTTTTTGCAATTTTACTCGGAAAATATTTGTTTTACGGCAATAATATATAGAAGTTAATGTATTAAGTTTGATGTTGTCTATCTAATGATGAAATCTGATTTAAATTACACCCTATAGTTTAATAGGAAATTGAAGTTTTGTTGAAGTTTTGTCAAAAAAACTAATATATTATTTTCTCAGTTACTAATACTCCGATTACATTCTACTATGGCTCAAAATAACGGCCGTCTTTTGATCTTTATTTACCATTCTATAAGTCTCTTACGTAAACCTCATAGTTTTTGAGTTATTAAACAAAACGTGATGTGTTAAAAAAAATCTGAGGGTGTTGCCTATGAATTTTTATGAAAATTTTCACATTTCAGAATCTCATGAAAATTTATATATATAGATTTTCAAGGATAAAGAACACGAATATAGACTCTATTTTATCATTACTATAATATTAAATACTATATTAATATTGTATTTTTATTATACTTTATTTATTTATTTATTTATTTATTTATTTATTTATTTATTTATATTTTTATATAGAGAGGAAGGAAGGAAAATGTTTATAGATATTAATCTCTCTCTCTCTCTACAGCTTGGCCAGCCCATGTACGTACAGTGGCAGAACACGCACACAGCTTCACACCTCATGAGCGCGTTGGTTCGGGAAAGAACGAAACTACCGAGAAGGTGAAATAAAATAAAATAAATAGTTATGTTCAGTTAGGTTTGATTATATAAGATTTTTACATTGTATTACCCGGAAGTTAGGGTTTACAAATTAGAGTTATTTTGGGTTTGGGTATTAAAATGTACAAATCTTATGTAACCGAACCTAACTTAACATAACCATATTTAATTATTCATTTGCTACGGTTATACATATTTTTATACTTACACTAACATTTATGCAGAATTTTTGTACCATTTCATCTCTTTCCCATATAAGTAATTTGTTTTCTTGGGAGTATATATCAAAATTTAAAGAAAATAAATAATCCGGTTAGAGGCTGCTGTTATATCTCCTTTGTTTCTGGTATTCATCATCATTATTATATAATTTTAAACCTATAGTAATATTTCTGAAACATTTCTTTACCACTTAATATCTTTCTCATTATATATACACTGTTTATATTGGAGGTATATATTGATAATAGACTCTAGTGTGTGTGCAACGTGTGTGTTATGCGCGTACACTAATGCCGTACACATTAAAAATAAATAAATAAATAAATGAAATAAATATATCAATCAAATTTGTTCCCAGTAAGGTAACGGTAATCATTCTTACAGGTGATTGAAGGCTGCAGGAGAGGCCGAGAGAGAGAACAGATCGTGAAGGATAATATTCTCCAGAGGCTCAAGTTTGTCAGAGTAAGTGTGGTGTGAAGTGTGGTGCAGATTCCTCCCTGTATCCCTAACCGTCTTAAGAGAGAGAGACTAAACATTCTTAATCTTTTCCTAACTTTCCTCTCCATTCGGTTCTGATCACCTAACCTGGCTAGTACAGTGCTGGCCTTGCATTCCCTTGGTCGGCAGATGGAGTCTCCGCCCGGGCTTGTGATGCTTAAGCTGTTTACTGTGGAGGAACTAGTGTGGTCGGGCACCGCAGTGGGGGGTTGGACTTGCCCGGCTGACGTTCTGGAGAGCATCTTCATTGATGGATACCGGAACTGAATCTCATGCAGCAGCTTAACCTTAAATGATTCTATACAACCTAACAGTCAACTAATAGAATTCATGTACGTATTGACTCCTAGAATTGATGTACGTATTGACTCCAAGAATTCATGTACGTATGACTCCAAGAATTGATGTACGTATGACTCCTAGAATTGATGTACGTATTGACTCCTAGAATTGATGTACGTATGATTCCTAGAATTGATGTACGTATGACTCCAAGAATTCATGTACGTATTGACTCCTAGAATTCATGTACGTATTGAGTAAGCCTTTCATGTTTAGCAAGCAATATCTACCTTAAAAAATGTTACTGCAGGAAGGAAGGAGGGGGAGGAGGGAGGGAGGAAAGGAAGGAGATGGGAAGGAAGGAGGGGGAGAGAGGGAGGAAAGGAATAATCATTGAATTTACATCTTGTGCGTGTGTGTGTGTGTGTCCATATACTAAAATACAATGTTGTTCTTTCAGGGTTGAGTCCCCCACACGGCCTCCTACCTGAGGCTGTGTGTGTTGTCCCGGGCTGACGGCCACCTGTCTCAGGTGTGTGGAACATGGTGATCAAGATTGGACTGCAGCAGGTGCAGGTATAATAATAATAATAATAATAATTAATAATAATGTATGGTTTTATTATGAAGAAAGTTGTATAATATAGATACACAGGTAGATGTCATCACTACTTATTCTTTACCAACAGGATGTCACCCAGAGGAGACAGGATGGTGTCTACAGGATATTAACCAACCAGTCAAGACCAACCATAGGATCCAGGAGAACCATACAATCCAGGATGTTAACGAACCATAGGATACAGAACCATAGGATCAAGATGAACCACTCAAGACCAACCATAGGATCCAGGAGAACCATACAATCCAGGATGTTAACGAACCATAGGATACAGAACCATAGGATCAAGATGAACCAGTCAAGACCAACCATAGGATCCAGGAGAACCATACAATCCAGGATGTTAACGAACCATAGGATACAGAACCATAGGATCAAGATGAACCAGTCAAGACCAACCATAGGATCCAGGAGAACCATACAATCCAGGATGTTAACGAACCATAGGATACAGAACCATAGGATCAAGATGAACCAGTCAAGACCAACCATAGGATCCAGGAGAACCATACAATCCAGGATGTTAACGAACCATAGGATACAGAACCATAGGATCAAGATGAACCAGTCAAGACCAACCATAGGATCCAGGAGAACCATACAATCCAGGATGTTAACGAACCATAGGATACAGAACCATAGGATCAAGATGAACCAGTCAAGACCAACCATAGGATCCAGGAGAACCATACAATCCAGGATGTTAACGAACCATAAGATACAGGACCATAGGATCAAGATGAACCAGTTAAGACCAACCATAGGATCCAGGACTCAACATACACACACACACACACACACACACACACATATATATATATATATATATATATATATATATATATATATATATATATATATATATATATATATATATATATATATATATATATATATATATATATATATATATATATATATATATATATATATATATATATATATATATACATACCACAGACCCACAGGATGTCCCCCACAGGATGTTAACACCACAATCAAGACACCACAGTCCTCCACCTTGTATATATATGTGTGTGTGTGTGTGTGTGTGTGTGTGTGTGTGTGTGTGTGTGTGTGTGTGTGTGTGTGTGTGTGTGTGTGTGTGTGTGTGGTTACAACTCTGTGTCTGTCTTTAATAACAATAAAAAGTACAAAATATTTCAACATAATCTTTTCTTTTGAACCCAAAACTATATTATAAAAGATGTAACTTAAAATACACACACACACACACACACACACACACACATATTTTCCTGTTTCTTTTCATATTTACACAATTAGATATAAGGTTAAGAGCTGCACAAGTACATGAAAATAAGGACATTAGCCCAAAATAAATAATAATATAAAAATCTTCCAGTGGTCTTTGGTCAGTGCCACACCGCTTGGCACCCATCGGCCGGCACCCACAATGTCGTTCCTGCCGTGTAAGTTGCTGGTGTACATGTGTATGGAGCTACACACACACACACGCCCTGGGAACGCCAAGTCAACTCTGCCATCACATCTGAGGACAAGAGGGAAGTTTAAGGGAGGGAGGGAGGATGTAAAGGTGAACAATAATCGACAGACAAACATTATTACCATATCATAGGAGAAGCAAGATGACCACGCCTCACTGCTTGATGAGTAGAAGTAGTAGTAGCAGCAGTAGTTGTAGCAAATTGTAGCAGTAGTAGTGGCCCGGGTGGATATAAGTGGTGATGGATTCTGGCCCCGAGGACAGAGAGTCTTGATGGTGGTCAGGACCTTGGACCCAATAGCTGCCTGCCACCCACAGCTCACCCTGGAAACCAACCACCAGTTAGCAGGAAAATATCAGGGTGTTTGGGCAAAGGAAACAACATATTGATGAGGCAGCTACACACCCCTGGCCTTCCCTACGTCAGGCGGGATGACCTCCAAAGACAAGTGCTTCTATACAAGACACACACACACACACACACACACACATACACCTTCCTATACGTACAAATAGTGAGTCCTGAGGGTGTTGCAGCCTTTAGGGACAGGAGTTATAGGTGGCCACAGTGGTAGTGGTTAAGTTATAGTTGTACACAGGTTAGTGTGGTTCCCTTGGCACTCCTCACACCCGTCATCAAGGGTGCCAAGAGGGTGCCAACATGGTGCCAAGGTCCTCTGTCAACAAGAATTAAGGTTAATATTCTCATTCACAAACTGTACATAATCTTCTTCTTTTTTTAACAATTTATAAATACAGAATTAAGACACATACCCCATAGCCCATGTGCAGAGAGCAGGGTTCCCAGCCCATACTTTTCTCCATGTGACATATGAGACATAGGTAAACATGGAAGGAGGGGACTCACAACCACCCTTCCCTTCCCTTATAATAGCCTCTCATGAAACACAGGAATTACAGTTGTGGGATTACAGTTGTGGGATTACAGTTGTGGGATTACAGTTGTAGGATTATTGAACATCCACCGCAAGGCAAATTGATACACTTACCATAATGTCTTGAAGATTAGGGTCAGAATCCAGATTTTCATTAAGGTGCCCAAGGTCTTGCAGTGTTTGAACAGGCAAATCTGGCTTAATTGCAGACAAATCTTGTGTTTTTGATAGGCCTTCCTGATTCTTGATGTTATTGATTAGGTTAACTGCTGGAAAATAATGTATACTGTATGTATCAACTTTACAAAACGTTCCATACACTATGACCTAAAAAAAAAGAAATATATATATAGTGGATGCTTGACTTACGAGTTTAATTTGTTCCGTGACCGAGCTCGTAACTCAATTTGCTGGTATATCAAATCAATTTTCCCCGTTGACATTAATTGAAATGCCATTAATCCGTTCCAGCCCACAAAATACCATCTAATTTTTTGTTACGTGTTTTTAAATAAGAAAAATGTATTTATAAATAACAAATATTGTATAAAAACATAATAAAAGAGAATGAAAAGCAAATCAGCATAAATGGCTCGTGCCTTCTCGCAGGTGATACCCTCCGGCACAGTATCTCCCTCAAGCTCCTTCTCCCTCACCCACATCAATAGCAGATTCTCCATCTTTTCATGGACAGAGATCCGGAGCTTAGAAATTATTTTAACGCCCTTGGCTGGTGTTATACCCTTTATCGACTCCTTCTGCTTCAATACGGTACATATCGTAGAAGTACTGCGCTGGTATTGCCTCGTATTGCTCAGGATGATGATAACAGATATTGTGGTGTAGTGATCAATTTGAGTTACTGGTAAAAATGTTGATTATCACTGGTTATATTGTAGTGCCTCGTATTTTTCACTGTAATTAATGCGGTTGTGTTGAAATGTGTTTTATATAAGAGTCTTGGGGAACTATTGTTGACCTTAGTTATTATTATTATTATTATTATTATTATTTATCTTACAGGCCGAGTTGACGTCTTTCAGCAATATTTTCATCGACACAAGTTGACAACATTGCATCGCGTAAGTACTAGATATAATTCTTTCTAAAATCTCTTGTTTAAATGATTCTATACAACCTAACAGTCGACTCCTAGAATTCATGTACGTATTGACTCCTAGAATTCATGTACGTATTGACTCCTAGAATTCATGTACGTATTGACTCCCCAAATTCATGTATCTGTTGAGTAAACCTTTCATGTTTAGTAAGGTAGCATTAAAACAGCATATATAACAGCATTAAACAGCATATAAAACAGCTTAAAACAACATTACAAGTAGGCAGTAATTAGAGGTACGGCAGCTGTACAACTAGGGGTACGGCAGCCAGTTATATTAGGTTTGGTTAGGTACGGTTAGGTTCGCTTATATAAGCTTTTTATATTTCAAACGAACCAAACCAGACCTAACCTAACCTATTATAACCATGAGTGCCGTATCCTTACAGTGGTCCCATATAGGTACGACAGTTGCCTAGCTATGAGGTCAAAAACTTATATAACCAAACCAAACCATACCTAACATAAAATAACTAGAAAGATGCTTTACCAGGTCAATAATAAGGCATACTGCCGTACCAATAGCGGATGACCACAGGGGGTAGGACTGCCGTATCTCTAAGCATTTGGATAATATTCTCGAGCATTCTGGTGAAAATGTAAAATAATACCGTATTTTCTCTTTAAGATTATTTTTATATAGTCACTTAACAGCCTCGTACAGCTTATAATTATTATTAATAATGCAGTGTAATGGCGGTAATTGTATATGTCTTACCAAACTCCACCTCAGAGTCAATCTTGAGGTGGTCGGTTCAGGATTGGGGCAGTAAGCCTGCGCTGGCTCATATAATGCCCCCCCCCCCACTTGCCTTATCAATGGGTCAATCTTTGCCTTAAAACTATTCACTGATTCGGCCTGTACTGCTTCTCTAGGCAGGTTGTTCCACTCATCAACAATTCTGTTTGCAAAGTAATATTTCCTAATGTTTAGTCGTGGTCTTTGCTTAAAAATCTGATATGAGTGGCCTCTACTTTCTCTGTGGTCCATGATCAAGAAATCATCCCTTCTTAGCCCCTCCAGTCTTTCAATCATCATCATCTACTTGTATATCTCATTACAGCCACCCAGTGGCCCATTCCAACCCCTAATTAATGGGTAAGATATATATAATTACCTTAATGAAGCAGTGTAATGGCGTTAATTATGTATATCTAACCTTCTGTCTCTATGTTGTGTGTGTGTCATACCGGCCGATGTAAACAAGAAAACAGTCCCGCCTTTCAAGACGGGAATCCAGGACTGTTCCTTATATTTTATTATACCTGATTGTTTAAGGAAATCTAATGAATAACATAATAATAATGAATGATGAATAATTTTAATGGTTTAGAAAAATGAAAAAAAGTAGTATTCAATGACGTATATATAAAACGACAATCTGAAATTGTATTATATATCGTGAAGCCGTTATATATACTCTAAAGAATAGATTATGATACCTAACGAGATTTTACATTACTATTTTTTATATTGAAGTCACATTAACCGCATGAAAAAAATAAATAAAAAATATACCAATCAAAATAGCAAAAATAGAAACGAAACATTAATAATCTAGTTAATCTAATCTAAACCATAGGTTAAGATATAAAGAATTCTTCAGACACACAATTAATGATAATAAAACCGTACAAGCTGAAAAAACTACGAAAATAACGAAAAATTAGAAAAAAACATTATCCCTATATCTCAATTAATATAAACCTTAGAATACTATTAATTATACAAAATAAACACAAAAAAATAACAAATTCAATGAACTCTACATTCATTCCACTTCTTCGGCACCTTCTCTTCCCTCCACACACGGTTAAAGAGGTCAGTCATTCTCTCAATCACCGTCTCATCCCCATTCTTATACATTTCATACGGTATCTCATCTGGGCCTGCCGCCTTTCCATTCTTCTGCCTTTTTACACACTTTTTCACCTCATCTATACTGATCCACTCATCCAGTTCTCCTACATCCTTTCTTTCCAAAGTCAAACATTCACCTCTTGCATCAAAGATCTCACCCACACCTCCTATATCTTCCCAGAACTTTTTTACAGACTCTTTTATTTATTTCTCATCTATCACACATTCATCATTCACTTTCAAAACTTTCACATCTTCACTCTCAATCATGCTCTCCCCTCTCATGAATCTGTACCACTCACGCCCACCTTCCAAACCCTTCCCTTTCAGAGATTGAATTGTACTCCTCTCACACTTCACTTTCGCATCTCTAATCTTTCTCTTCGTCATCCGCTGCTGATTCACATACGCTGCCCATGCACTCTGGTACTCCACTTCCGCTTCCTCACTTTCATGCCTCTTTTTCTTCAGCCACCTACACTCCCTGTTCAAGTATTTTCGCCGTCTCCTTGCTTCTTTGATATCCTCATTCCACCAAGGCTTATTCTTCCTTTTTTTCCCACTCATCCTAACAAACCCTATCTCACTCACACCTGCACTCCTTACATTACCTATCAACCTATCATTCAGCTCATCCACATCCTGTGCACTTTCGGCATTCCACATTTTTTCACTCAAACATACCTGAAAATTCTCCCAGTTGGCATCTCTCAGTCTCCACTTCCTCTTTTTTTTCTTCACTTTCACCTCATATTTGCCACCTAACATGCAGTCCACTATAAGCATATTGTGATCAGACACAATATCAATCACTCCGTCCTCATCTATCCACATCCGAGCCACACTTTCACGCATCTTTCCATTCACCAACACATAATCAATCGCAGACTCCTGGTTCCTTGCACTCCATGTCACTCGTCCCTCTGCCACCGTCTCGTTAAGGTTTTCTAAGTTCATCTCATCTATAAACTCGGCAAGCATCTCACCATTCCGATTCATTCGCTCACCTAACATACCCAAATGTGCATTCATATCTCCCATAACTATCACTTTCTCTCCAGCATACTTTCTCACAAGCCTCCTCAGTACATCATACTTCATTCCATTTTCTCTAACTGCTCTTTCACCTTCCACTGTCATGTACACCACAGCCACCACAAAACTCTCACGCCTATCATGCTCTCCTGCACACTCCACTCTCAAAGCTAAAATGTCCTCACTCATGGCACTGCTTCCTACATCTAACTCTTCTACTTTAAGGTTACTTTCCTTTCTATGAAGGAAAGCTACCCCTCCTCCTAGTCTCTCCTGTTTCCTACGTCCCTTTCCTATCATCACGTACTCGTTGCCATCCACCCGCACGTCGTCCCTCAGGTGTGTCTCGGTCATCCCAACTACATCAAACTTCCATTCATTTAACTCCTTACATACATCCTCAAGCTTATCAACTCCCCATCCTCTCACATTCACACAACCAAACTTCAAACAATTTCTCGCCTGGTAGTTGTCTTCTCTTCCTCGTCTTGCTTCCATCCTCAGTCGTTCCGTTCAGTCCACGTCCACACAACACACAGACCGCGCCTTCACCCACTCACGTAGCCTTCGTCCCATCCTTGCATTCCCAGCATCATTCAAGTGTATACCGTCTCTTGCGAACATTCGGTCGTCATCGAGGGCTCTGTCAAGGTTGAGGAAGCTCACGTTTCCGGACTTCTCCTTCATCCACTTCACCTTCATCCGCGTGACTTCCTCGAAGATCCTCTTGTTAGTTGCTCTTCGCAGTCTCTCGTATGTCACGTCTTCTCGTGGTCGTCGCAGCACTCCCACCACAGCCACACTCATCTTCTTTCCTTCAACAGCCTTTACTGCATCCACTACTTCTCTCACAGTCCCTTCCACACCAATCCTCTTCAAGTCGTTTCCTCCTCCTTGCACAACTAGCATTCCATCTTCCATTCCTTGGGTGACTTCCTTTACTTTTTCCTTCACATCGTGGATGCGAGCACCCGGTAGGCTGGTGCAGCTACTGCCAGGCAGAGAGCACTTCACGTGGGCAGGAGCGTGACGGATCATGCTGTCCCCAATAAGGCAAATTGGGGACCGCCTCACCATCTCCACTCTCTTGGGCACCGCCGCGGTTCCTCCCACCTCAGCCACCACCACAACCTCCGGCTGGCTTCCTGCTTCCTTGTCCTCGCCCTGTGTCTCCATCTGCACGCTCCTTTCCTCCCGCTCACATTTCTTCTTCTCCATCTGCGTGCCTTCGTCCTTCGTCTCCTTTTTCTCTTCTTTTTTCTTCCACTCCTCTCCTGTGAGGTCCAAGCACACGAGGCAGAGGAAAACTATCTGGTGGTGGGTGAGGACCTTGTTGTTGGTGGCCGCCTTAAAGCCGCATTTTTGTCGTCCACGGCTTCGAAGATTATCTTCGGTAAACCCAAGTCAATCTCAAGTCAATCCCGCCTGGCGTGTTTTTGTCGTCCACTTTCGGCTTGGAGGATACGAAGACAGTTCCAAGCCGAGGAGACTCGGCTTCGAAGACTGCTCTAGAGGTGTCTTGGGAGACGGATTTCAGCTTGCAAACCGGATTCCCTTGAAAAACACCGACAAAAAGGAAATATGGCGGCCCGGAGAGAGTAAATAGTTACTTATTTGAGTAAAATATACTGATTCCCACCTTAATTGTGGAAATGACGCCACCTTAGTAGAAAAGTAGTGCGTTGAATACACAAAAGTGATAATACTGTGTGGTAAAGCAGTAAAGCACAACCTTAATCAGGGTAAAGCATAGCTTTAATTAGGGTAAAGCATAACTTTATCCTGATTAATGCCAGTAATGTCATGAAATGAGTATGTGGCGTACTATCTATAATAGCACAGCTTACAGGTATGACAGCTGTACCTAAGTGCTCGCTTATAGATACGGCACGTGCCTATCTTTGGGGTAATAAAATATGAATAACTCATAACCGAACCAAACCTAACATAACATAACCTAATCTAATCTAACCATAACCTAACGAATGCTGTATCCTTATAGTGCTCGCTTATAGATACGACACGAGCCTAACTTTGGGATAATAAAATATAAAAAGCTTATATAACCGAACCAAACCATACCTAATCAAACATAACCTAACAACATTACCTAATCTAATCTAAACATAACCTAACGAATGTTGTATCTTCATAATGCTCGCTTATAGATATGGCATGTGCCTAAGTTTTGGGTAAAAAGCTTATATAACCGAGCCTAACTGAACTAAACCATACCTAACATAACATAATCAACCTAACATGAAAGATGCTTTACCAGGTAAATAATAAGGCACAGGCCGTACTATTAGCGGATGAATATAGTGGATGACAACGTATCTCCAAGCACTTCGATCTATAATTTGTCAGTTTCCAGGTGTTCAAGATACGAGTTTAGTACATTGAATCAACAGTGTTTAATAATGAATATGTAGATGTTAGAAGTTATCATAGAGCAAGGGCAATTAGAAAACATTTAGATGAACACAAGCCATTTTCTTTCGTAGCCACACGCCATTCTGGTGAAGATGTAAAAAACTTTACAAATAAAATAACTTTGTTAGCATAACCTTCCCAGAGCTGCAGTTCAATAAGCCTAATCAAAACTAACCTAACCTAACCAAACTAAACCGAACGTAACCGAACCAAACAAGACCTAACTTAACCTAACCAAACCTAATGTAACCTAAAACAAATCGTATTTTTTTCTGTAATTCAGCGGCATAACTGTTAGATATGACCTTAACAGGTTTCCGAGGTTGAATTTGCAGTGCATACTAAAGGTAAGTTGATATCGAATAGGTCATCTTACGAATCTTTACCGGTAATAGGTCTGTAGACTACACATTAAATGGCACTACCTTAGGGAACGTCATATAGTGAGAGGGACTTTTGGGAGTAAGCAGTGACTTGCGTCCCAGGGAACAGTGTATTATAGTTAGACATAGATAAATAGAAAGATACTGGGATTTATTGGTAGGTGTGTGACAAATAGAAGTTCTGAGGTCATTTTGAGGTTGTATTTAACACTAGTAAGACCCCATTTAGATTATGCAGCTTAGTTTTGGTTATGTACTTTGTTGGATTATTTTCGGCGCGGACATTAATTTCGGCAACCATAACAAAAAGGAAATTAATATGTCGCCAAATAATTTCAAATAAAAGTACAGTAGCTATGTTATACTTTTAATAAAGTTTTTAGGAAAGTTTGCAAGCCAGATAATAATATTTCGGCACCAAGTCAAGAAAAAGTGTTTTTGTGGTGGCCACAGATTGGGCCCAAGACGGCCTCAAGACGTTCTTCGAAACCCAATCCCGCGCGTGGACGACAAAAATGCGGCTTAAGTCCCACACAAGCATGGTGTCACCACTTCTCACAGCTCACAGCTGGCTGCCCGCTCTCCACTTCCCTCTTACAGACGGCACAGGTGCTATCAGCCATTGCTCAGTTCAATCTACACGTCACAGAAGTCGAGTAAAAGCAAGTATTTCACAGATATCTGGGAGCCACACAAACACACTCTCTCTCTCCCACACACAAACAACAGGGAATACGAGTATAAATTGAGATCCCTAGATTAGAGACTACGAGTATAAACACAGATCCTAAAGATTACAAATCTACTACAACACAGTAGTAATAGTAGTAATTTATTGACAAAATTTGGGTTTACAATGCATTCAAATTTCAAGATAATTGCAAATAACAAGAAAAAATTGTTATTTGTCCAATCATATACAATGCAAATTAGATTTTGCAGAGCTTAACAGGCTGTACATTTAGCATATAAATTTATTTGAATGATACACCATCAGAACCTCATGTACATACCAACACAACTCAAACGGCTAAACATTCATCTGTAGTAATTCTGTAATATTACTATAATTAAGCATTGGGTATTTATCTCGACATGACTGAGATAACTGGCATTGTATCAGTACATGTTGTTCAGTCTGTACACTTGTATTGTCACACTGGCATACTCGTTCCTGGCACACACACACAAACACACACACACACTCACACTCACACTCACACCTGGCAGCTGTTCGTCAGTCACCACCCGCCTGCTATATAATGTACAGTGTTATGTATTCCTTAATAATAAGACACACACAAACTTACCTTCTTATCAGTCCTACGTCACGGAAATAATGTGTAATACTCCAAGAACACACCAACAACACCAGGAACACATCAGGAACACCAACAACACACCAGGAACACACCAGGAACACATCAGGAACACCAACAACACACCAGGAACACATCAGGAACACCAAGAACACACCAGGAAAACCAAGAACACACCAGAAACACCAAGAACACACTAGGAACATCAAGAACACACCAGGAACACCAAGAACACACCAGGAACACATCAGGAACACCAAGAACACACCAGGAACATACCAGGAACACACCAGGAACACAACAAGAACACACCAGGAACACAACAAGAACACACCAGGAACACCAAGAACACACCAGAAACACCAAGAACACACCAGGAACACATCAAGAACACACCAGGAACACCAAGAACACACCAGGAACAACAAGAACACATCAAGAACACACCAGGAACATATCAAGAACACACCAGGAACACCAGGAACACCAAGAACACACCAGGAACAACAAGAACACACCAGGAACAACAAGAACACACCAGGAACAACAAGAACACACCAGGAACACCAAGAACACACCAGGAACACCAAGAACACACCAGGAACAACAAGAACACACCAAGAACACACCAGGAACACCAAGAACACACCAGGAACACATCAAGAACACACCAGGAACACCAAGAACACACCAGGAACAACAAGAACACACCAGGAACAACAAGAACACACCAGGAACAACAAGAACACACCAGGAATACCAAGAACACACCAGGAACAACAAGAACACATCAAGAACACACCAGGAATACCAAGAACACACCAGGAACAACAAGAACACACCAGGAACAACAAGAACACACCAGGAATACCAAGAACACACCAGGAACAACAAGAACACACCAGGAACACCAAGAACACACCAGGAACAACAAGAACACATCAAGAACACACCAGGAACACCAAGAACACACCAGGAACACCAAGAACACACCAGGAACAACAAGAACACACCAGGAACAACAAGAACACATCAAGAACACACCAGGAATACCAAGAACACACCAGGAACAACAAGAACACATCAAGAACACACCAGGAACACATCAAGAACACAACAGGAATACCAAGAACACACCAGGAATACCAAGAACACACCAGGAACACATCAAGAACACACCAGGAATACCAAGAACACACCAGGAACAACAAGAACACACCAGGAACACCAAGAACACACCAGGAACAACAAGAACACACCAGGAACAACAAGAACACACCAGGAATACCAAGAACACACCAGGAACACCAAGAACACACCAGGAACACCAAGAACACACCAGGAACAACAAGAACACACCAGGAACAACAAGAACACACCAGGAACAACAAGAACACACCAGGAACAACAAGAACACACCAGGAACACCAGGAACAACAAGAACACACCAGGAACACCAAGAACACACCAGGAACAACAAGAACACACCAGGAACAACAAGAACACACCAGGAACAACAAGAACACACCAGGAACAACAAGAACACACCAGGAACAACAAGAACACACCAGGAACACCAAGAACACACCAGGAACAACAAGAACACACCAGGAACAACAAGAACACACCAGGAACAACAAGAACACACCAGGAATACCAAGAACACACCAGGAACAACAAGAACACACCAGGAATACCAAGAACACACCAGGAACAACAAGAACACACCAGGAACACCAAGAACACACCAGGAATACCAAGAACACACCAGGAACAACAAGAACACACCAGGAACAACAAGAACACACCAGGAATACCAAGAACACACCAGGAACAACAAGAACACACCAGGAACAACAAGAACACACCAAGAACACCAAGAACACACCAGGAACAACAAGAACACACCAGGAATACCAAGAACACACCAGGAACACACCAGGAACAACAAGAACACACCAGGAACACACCAGGAACAACAAGAACACACCAGGAATACCAAGAACACACCAGGAACACACCAGGAACAACAAGAACACACCAGGAACAACAAGAACACACCAGGAACAACAAGAACACACCAGGAACAACAAGAACACACCAGGAACACCAAGAACACACCAGGAACAACAAGAACACACCAGGAATACCAAGAACACACCAGGAACAACAAGAACACACCAGGAATACCAAGAACACACCAGGAACACCAAGAACACACCAGGAATACCAAGAACACACCAGGAACAACAAGAACACACCAGGAATACCAAGAACACACCAGGAACACCAAGAACACACCAGGAATACCAAGAACACACCAGGAACACCAAGAACACACCAGGAATACCAAGAACACACCAGGAACAACAAGAACACACCAGGAACACCAAGAACACACCAGGAACAACAAGAACACACCAGGAATACCAAGAACACACCAGGAACAACAAGAACACACCAGGAATACCAAGAACACACCAGGAACACCAAGAACACACCAGGAATACCAAGAACACACCAGGAACACCAAGAACACACCAGGAACAACAAGAACACACCAGAAACAACAAGAACACACCAGGAACAACAAGAACACACCAGGAACAACAAGAACACACCAGGAACAACAAGAACACACCAGGAACAACAAGAACACACCAGGAACAACAAGAACACACCAGGAACAACAAGAACACACCAGGAACAACAAGAACGCACCAGGAACAACAAGAACACACCAGGAACAACAAGAACACACCAGGAACACCAAGAACACACCAGGAACAACAAGAACACACCAGGAACAACAAGAACGCACCAGGAACACCAAGAACACACCAGGAACACCAAGAACACACCAGGAACAACAAGAACGCACCAGGAACAACAAGAACACACCAGGAACACCAAGAACACACCAGGAACAACAAGAACACACCAGGAACAACAAGAACACACCAGGAACACCAAGAACACACCAGGAACAACAAGAACACACCAGGAACACCAAGAACACACCAGGAACACCAAGAACACACCAGGAACAACAAGAACACACCAGGAACAACAAGAACACACCAGGAATACCAAGAACACACCAGGAACACCAAGAACACACCAGGAACACCAAGAACACACCAGGAACAACAAGAACACACCAGGAACAACAAGAACACACCAGGAACAACAAGAACACACCAGGAACAACAAGAACACACCAGGAACAACAAGAACACACCAGGAACACCAAGAACACACCAGGAACACCAGGAACAACAAGAACACACCAAGAACACACCAGGAACAACAAGAACACACCAGGAACAACAAGAACACACCAGGAACAACAAGAACACACCAGGAACAACAAGAACACACCAGGAACAACAAGAACACACCAGGAACACCAAGAACACACCAGGAACAACAAGAACACACCAGGAACAACAAGAACACACCAGGAACAACAAGAACACACCAGGAATACCAAGAACACACCAGGAACAACAAGAACACACCAGGAATACCAAGAACACACCAGGAACAACAAGAACACACCAGGAACACCAAGAACACACCAGGAATACCAAGAACACACCAGGAACAACAAGAACACACCAGGAACAACAAGAACACACCAGGAATACCAAGAACACACCAGGAACAACAAGAACACACCAGGAACAACAAGAACACACCAAGAACACCAAGAACACACCAGGAACAACAAGAACACACCAGGAATACCAAGAACACACCAGGAACAACAAGAACACACCAGGAATACCAAGAACACACCAGGAACACACCAGGAACAACAAGAACACACCAGGAATACCAAGAACACACCAGGAACACACCAGGAACAACAAGAACACACCAGGAACAACAAGAACACACCAGGAACACACCAGGAACAACAAGAACACACCAGGAACAACAAGAACACACCAGGAACACCAAGAACACACCAGGAACAACAAGAACACACCAGGAATACCAAGAACACACCAGGAACAACAAGAACACACCAGGAATACCAAGAACACACCAGGAACACCAAGAACACACCAGGAATACCAAGAACACACCAGGAACAACAAGAACACACCAGGAATACCAAGAACACACCAGGAACACCAAGAACACACCAGGAATACCAAGAACACACCAGGAACACCAAGAACACACCAGGAATACCAAGAACACACCAGGAACAACAAGAACACACCAGGAACACCAAGAACACACCAGGAACAACAAGAACACACCAGGAATACCAAGAACACACCAGGAACAACAAGAACACACCAGGAATACCAAGAACACACCAGGAACACCAAGAACACACCAGGAATACCAAGAACACACCAGGAACACCAAGAACACACCAGGAACAACAAGAACACACCAGAAACAACAAGAACACACCAGGAACAACAAGAACACACCAGGAACAACAAGAACACACCAGGAACAACAAGAACACACCAGGAACAACAAGAACACACCAGGAACAACAAGAACACACCAGGAACAACAAGAACACACCAGGAACAACAAGAACGCACCAGGAACAACAAGAACACACCAGGAACAACAAGAACACACCAGGAACACCAAGAACACACCAGGAACAACAAGAACACACCAGGAATACCAAGAACACACCAGGAACACCAAGAACACACCAGGAATACCAAGAACACACCAGGAACAACAAGAACACACCAGGAACAACAAGAACACACCAGGAACAACAAGAACACACCAGGAACAACAAGAACGCACCAGGAACACCAAGAACACACCAGGAACAACAAGAACGCACCAGGAACAACAAGAACACACCAGGAACACCAAGAACACACCAGGAACAACAAGAACACACCAGGAACAACAAGAACACACCAGGAACAACAAGAACACACCAGGAACAACAAGAACACACCAGGAACAACAAGAACACACCAGGAACACCAAGAACACACCAGGAACAACAAGAACACACCAGGAATACCAAGAACACACCAGGAACACCAAGAACACACCAGGAACACCAAGAACACACCAGGAACACCAAGAACACACCAGGAACAACAAGAACACACCAGGAACAACAAGAACACACCAGGAACAACAAGAACACACCAGGAACAACAAGAACACACCAGGAACAACAAGAACACACCAGGAACACCAAGAACACACCAGGAACAACAAGAACACACCAGGAACAACAAGAACACACCAGGAACAACAAGAACACACCAGGAACACCAAGAACACACCAGGAACAACAAGAACACACCAGGAACAACAAGAACGCACCAGGAACACCAAGAACACACCAGGAACACCAAGAACACACCAGGAACAACAAGAACGCACCAGGAACAACAAGAACACACCAAGAACACACCAGGAACAACAAGAACACACCAGGAACAACAAGAACACACCAGGAACACCAAGAACACACCAGGAACAACAAGAACACACCAGGAACACCAAGAACACACCAGGAACACCAAGAACACACCAGGAACAACAAGAACACACCAGGAACAACAAGAACACACCAGGAATACCAAGAACACACCAGGAACACCAAGAACACACCAGGAACACCAAGAACACACCAGGAACAACAAGAACACACCAGGAACAACAAGAACACACCAGGAACAACAAGAACACACCAGGAACAACAAGAACACACCAGGAACACCAAGAACACACCAGGAACACCAGGAACAACAAGAACACACCAGGAACACCAAGAACAACAAGAACACACCAGGAACAACAAGAACACACCAGGAACAACAAGAACACACCAGGAACAACAAGAACACACCAGGAACAACAAGAACACACCAGGAACACCAAGAACACACCAGGAACAACAAGAACACACCAGGAACAACAAGAACACACCAGGAACAACAAGAACACACCAGGAATACCAAGAACACACCAGGAACAACAAGAACACACCAGGAATACCAAGAACACACCAGGAACAACAAGAACACACCAGGAACACCAAGAACACACCAGGAATACCAAGAACACACCAGGAACAACAAGAACACACCAGGAACAACAAGAACACACCAGGAATACCAAGAACACACCAGGAACAACAAGAACACACCAGGAACAACAAGAACACACCAAGAACACCAAGAACACACCAGGAACAACAAGAACACACCAGGAATACCAAGAACACACCAGGAACAACAAGAACACACCAGGAATACCAAGAACACACCAGGAACACACCAGGAACAACAAGAACACACCAGGAATACCAAGAACACACCAGGAACACACCAGGAACAACAAGAACACACCAGGAACAACAAGAACACACCAGGAACACACCAGGAACAACAAGAACACACCAGGAACAACAAGAACACACCAGGAACACCAAGAACACACCAGGAACAACAAGAACACACCAGGAATACCAAGAACACACCAGGAACAACAAGAACACACCAGGAATACCAAGAACACACCAGGAACACCAAGAACACACCAGGAATACCAAGAACACACCAGGAACAACAAGAACACACCAGGAATACCAAGAACACACCAGGAACACCAAGAACACACCAGGAATACCAATAACACACCAGGAACACCAAGAACACACCAGGAATACCAAGAACACACCAGGAACAACAAGAACACACCAGGAACACCAAGAACACACCAGGAACAACAAGAACACACCAGGAATACCAAGAACACACCAGGAACAACAAGAACACACCAGGAATACCAAGAACACACCAGGAACACCAAGAACACACCAGGAATACCAAGAACACACCAGGAACACCAAGAACACACCAGGAACAACAAGAACACACCAGAAACAACAAGAACACACCAGGAACAACAAGAACACACCAGGAACAACAAGAATACACCAGGAACAACAAGAACACACCAGGAACAACAAGAACACACCAGGAACAACAAGAACACACCAGGAACAACAAGAACACACCAGGAACAACAAGAACGCACCAGGAACAACAAGAACACACCAGGAACAACAAGAACACACCAGGAACACCAAGAACACACCAGGAACAACAAGAACACACCAGGAATACCAAGAACACACCAGGAACACCAAGAACACACCAGGAATACCAAGAACACACCAGGAACAACAAGAACACACCAGGAACAACAAGAACACACCAGGAACAACAAGAACACACCAGGAACAACAAGAACGCACCAGGAACACCAAGAACACACCAGGAACAACAAGAACGCACCAGGAACAACAAGAACACACCAGGAACACCAAGAACACACCAGGAACAACAAGAACACACCAGGAACAACAAGAACACACCAGGAACACCAAGAACACACCAGGAACAACAAGAACACACCAGGAACAACAAGAACACACCAGGAACACCAAGAACACACCAGGAACAACAAGAACACACCAGGAACAACAAGAACACACCAGGAACAACAAGAACGCACCAGGAACACCAAGAACACACCAGGAATACCAAGAACACACCAGGAACACCAAGAACACACCAGGAACACCAAGAACACACCAGGAACAACAAGAACACACCAGGAACAACAAGAACACACCAGGAACACCAAGAACACACCAGGAATAGCAAGAACACACCAGGAACAACAAGAACACACCAGGAACAACAAGAACACACCAGGAACACCAAGAACACACCAGGAATACCAAGAACACACCAGGAACAACAAGAACACACCAGGAATACCAAGAACACACCAGGAACAACAAGAACGCACCAGGAACAACAAGAACACACCAGGAACAACAAGAACACACCAGGAATACCAAGAACACACCAGGAACAAGAACACACCAGGAACAACAAGAACGCACCAGGAACACATCAAGAACACACCAGGAATACCAAGAACACACCAGGAACTAGCAAATCACACCACACCACACCACACTACCATCACCACCACACCACATCACACTACCACACACCACACCACACCACACCACACTACCACAACACACCACACCACCACCACCACCACATCACACCACACTACCACCACACCACACCACATCACACTACCACCCCACACCACACTACCAAAACATCAAACCACACCACACTACTACCACATCACCACACCACACCACACTACACTACCAAAACATCAAACCACACCACACCACCACACTACTACCACATCACCACACCACACACCACCACACCACAACGCAAAACACCACACTACCACCACACCACACTACTACTACTACATCACCACACCACACACCACCACCACACCACCACCACCACCACATCACACTACCACAACACACACCACACCACACTTACCACTCCACACCACACTACCAAAATATCAAACCACACCACACCACCACACTACTACCACATCACCACACCACACCACAACGCAAAACACCACACTACCACCACACCACACTACTACTACTACATCACCACACCACACACCACCACCATAATACACCACACCACCACCACCGCCCCCCATAACCCAACCTAACACTTCTTGCCTTCTCCACCCCCACCCCCCCGTAACCACAATATCATTCCGCCTCTTCCACCCTCGCCCCCCTTCCTTTCCTGCCTCCCATACCCTCCCCCTAACAGTACACCGCCCCCCCCCCCCGCCACTTACTCATCTATTTAATTGTTTGTTAAATGTTCAATGAATGGATGATGATATATAAAAAACCCTCAATAAGTGACTTCCAATTTACTAGTATTCAACAAAGGTTACAACAATAATTATACAACACAAGAAAACACTTGCTAAGAACGATTGAAAACCTTTACTGTATCCTCAAATATAGGGCCGAAAACCTCCTCCTCCTCCTCCTCTTGCTTCCTCTCAATAGCAGGGAGGAAGGGAGAGAGGGAAGGGAAGGAGGAGAGGGAGGAAGGAAAGGAGAGAGAGGAAAGGAGCGGAAACTTGCATTGGTGTTCTCTTGGTGTGAGATGCCACAACCACAACCACAACCACCACAACAACCACCACCATTATCATCACCACCACCACCACCACCATTATCATCACCACCACCATTATCACCACCACCACCACCACCACCATTATCATCACCACCACCACCACCACCACCATTATCATTATCTTTATCATCACCATTATCACCATCATCATTATAACTAACATCACCATCATCATTATCACCATCACCACCACCCTTATCACCATTATCATTATTAACATCAACATCATCATAATTATTAACATCACCATCATTATTATCATCATTATCATTATTATCATCATCATCATCATCATCAGCCCACAGCACCAGCACCATCATCACCAGACCACAGCACCACGCCACAGTCCACCACAGTCACCTCTGTAATGGGGTGGTGCTTGCGTGCCGCCGCCACAACCTCAAGACCGTCCACCACCTTGCCGAAGTAATAACCAGTAAAGGACTTCATGACCTCGGTGGTGATGAAGAACTGAGCACCTTTGGAAGGGTCACCTGACCACCCACACACACTCCCTGCCTGGCATGACGACTGGTACTGACCACTGTCAAGGTGAGGCAGCAGGGCAGCTCCTCCCTTCCCATTACTGTGTTCATAATCACCACCCCTCACCCCCCGCCACCAACACCCATCGTCCCACGCCTCAAACATCTTGGTGTTGGCATAGCTGGCGCCTCGCTGCCCCGTACACAATAATATAAACTGTCTTCCCAGCGTAGTGTCTCGGTCCAGATGGATGACCACTCGACGCGGTGCACTGCCGGGCCACGCCAGGTCCAGGAACACCAGGCAGGGGGGGGCGGCAGGCACCACCTGGTCCATCTGTACACACAAGCAAACAAACAAACAAACAAACACAAGGTGAGAAAAACAAACCAAACAAACATAATAATAATAATAATAATAATAATAATAATAATAATAATAATAATAATAACAATAATAATAATAATAATAATAATAATAATAATAATAACAATAATAATAATAATAATAATAATAATAATAATAATAACAATAATAATAATAATAATAATAATAATAATAATAATAATAACAATAATAATAATAATAATAATAATAATAATAATAATAACAATAATAATAATAATAATAATAATAATAACAACAATAATAAAAAGTAATAAAAAAAAAAAAAAAAAAAAAAAAAAAAAAAAAAAAAACTAACACCACTAATACTAATAATAAAAATAATAACAATAATAACAACAAAAATAATAACAACAAAAATAATAACAACAAAAATAATAACAAAAATATTAACAACAAAAATATTAACAACAAAAATAATAACAACAAAAATAATAACAACAAAAATAATAACAACAAAAATATTAACAACAAAAATATTAACAACAAAAATATTAACAACAAAAATATTAACAACAAAAATAATAACAACATAAATATTAACAACATAAATATTAACAACATAAATAATAACAATAATGACAATAATATATGAATAAAAAATAATGATATTTACAAATAAATAAAAATGTTAATAGTAATGATAAACCTACTAGTACTACTACTATTACTACAAAAACTACTGCTGCTACTACTAAAAATAATAATAATGATAAAAATAATAACAACAATATTTAATAATAATAATAATAATAATAATAGTAATAATAATAATGATAATAATAATGATATTTAATAATAATAATAATAATAATAATAATAATAATAATAATAATAATAATTAATAATAATAATAATAATTAATAATAATAATTAATAATAATAATAATGGATAATAAAAATAATAATTAATAATAATAATAATGATAATTAATTAAAAAAAAAATAATAATAATAATAATTAATAATAATAATAATTAATAATAATAATAATTGATAATAATAACAATAATTAATAATTATAATAATTAATATTAATAAGAATTAATAAAAATAATAATAATAATTAATAAAAAGAATAATAAATAATAATAATTATAATCAATATTAATAATAATAAATAAGTAATAATAATAATAATAATTATCAATAATAATAATTAATATATATATATGTATATATATATATATATATATATATATATATATATATATATATATATATATATATATATATATATATATATATATATATATATAATATATATATATATATATATATATATATATATATATATATATATAAATATATATATATATATATAAGTATATATATATATATATTATATATATATATATTTATATATATATATATATATATATACTATATATATAATATATATATCTATATAT